>PVKC010000677.1:0-61353 GCA_004027635.1 Crocidura indochinensis
TCCTTCCTTCCTTCCTTCCTTCCTTCCTTCCTTCCTTCCTTCCTTCCTTCCTTCCTTCCTTCCTTCCTTCCTACCTTCCTTCCTTCTTTTCTTTCCTTTCTCCATTCTTTCCTTCCTTCTCTCTTTCCTTCCTTCTTCTCTCACTCTTTTCAATATTTTGTCTCTACCTTGGCCTTTGTCATTTGGATTATAATGTATCTTGGGATTTTTCTGCTTGAACAAATCCTTTTACTCAAGGATTTTCTCTGGAATCCTTGAAGTCTCTTGAAATCTCAGTTTCTGCACTACTAAAATCTGAGAATTTCTTGGCTGTGATTTCTTTAACTAATGATTCTTCATAAAATTTATATTCCTGTTCTTCAGAAACACTGATGATCCTTATATTCCTCTTGAACTCATCCTCAAGTTCTTTGGTGTGCTGCTAATTTTTTTCATACATTGTACGTCATCTATTATGTTCTGCAGGTTTCATGCATCTTGTCATTGAACTACTCAAACTTTTTCTCACTGGCTATAAATCTTATGCTCAGGTCTTAGATTTTTTATGCCAGCAAGCCATAATCTTTATTTCTGTTACTTTAAAAGTTAAACTTTAAAATTTAAAGCAAAAATACATGGGTAAAACTTATGTTTGGGATAAGAAATATTTATTATTGTTAAATATAGAACTTCATGTCTCTAAAATATTTTAAAAGAATTTTATTGGCATAAAATGAATTTTAAACTTTTATGAATATATTAAGAGAAGTTTAGAAAGAAACCTTATGCAGAAAAAATTTTTTCTTCCTCATTGTATCATTAATTTATCAGAAAGATTGCTTAGTATTCTTTATCTGGAAGTTAGCAGACATCATTCCTAAATCGGTCTCAGTGTAGTGATTGGTGCATTAAAAGTGAATAACAACAGTAAATAATTCATAATCAAATCTCCCTTGAAGACATAAGTAAACATTGAATAACTATAATAAATCAAAAAAGAACATGATGACTTTGATTTGATTGACAAAGCTACCTGATGCTTTGTCTCCAGGGATACATCATCAAGCATAGTGTAGATTTTCTCCTGAAAATTAGAATTCAGTGCATGACTTTGCTCTGAAGCTCAATTTACTTTGAAATTTAAAAATGCGTTAGGGAACCAGGTTTGGGTTGACAAGGAGAGTTTTTAGTGTTAACCACAGAATAGGATATTTACAAGCTACATGGAAAGACCAAGATAATCAGAATGAAACCAATGTTTCTGGAAATACTTAATAATAGCAAATGAGTAAATTTTCAGATTTTCTCTTGACAATTTTTGTTTGTTCAATTGTTGATTGATTAATTGATTATAGCATTCTTTAACATTACTGCTGTCTGCCATATTTTAGTTTTGCTAACATAAAATTTTCAAAGCATTTCTTATGATTACTTTTATAAACAATGAAAATTGAGTATTCATACAGAGCTATATATTTTCTAAGACACACCATCTGGATCTCTTTAAAAGTGAGCATTTACTTTCTATCTTCCCACTCTGCCTTCTTCATCACATTGCAATCATACCCTGTTCTTCTTTTCCATACCTTCTTCTCTCTTAGGACATGAATCTTTTTTTAACAGTATTTGAAATCACATAGAATCCAATGTTTACCTTTTTCTATTCCCTTGGCACCTGAAGATGGTGCCAAAGCTGCTACATAATTTAAATGGCATACTACTTTTAGAAATAGTAACTACTATTCATTTATTCAGAGAAGTTATTAATAACACAATGCAGTTTATTCAATATTTGACGACTGTATTTTTTCTAGGGGAAAGGTATCAAAAACTCCTCCAAGTGTTTTTTTATTTTTAGAACTTGCTTATAAGGTTATAGTAAACTCTCATTTATCTAAGAATAAATTACTTATAGAGTGCCATCCCATTTGGAATAGTGATCTAGGACATCACCTAAGAAGGCCATTAAAATCATAAATATAGAGTGGGAGAAAGACACCAGTCAAAGTCTGTACGCTCCAAATTACAAACTCAGGTCTGTATCATTACAAACTTAATTTAATGTCTATTCAACTCATCATTTTAGTCTTCTCTAAGGGGGTAAAAAAGGATAGCAATTGTTTTTCTTCATGAGTTCCTGAATTGTTATAAGAAATAAATGGGGCATATGGTACATATCGGAAGGCATGCTTTTATTTTATTTGCTTTAGCAAATTGTAATAGAAAACTTTCAGCTATATTCACAGGTGTATAGAATAACCTACATATCCTTTACATTTCCACTTCCAGCTTCAATAAATGCCAGTTTATGAATAATTTGTGACTTAAACCCATCAACTTCTTTATATTTTACTATTTAGGCAAATTCATATCTTATAATTTCATATGTAAATATGATAGCATATATATTTTAGGTCTAAGATATCACAAAATCATAATAAAATTTTAGAAATAAAAATAAACATAATTAATTTTCTCTGGCTCTGGTACAATCCTCAGCATAATACATGCTCCCCTAAGTTTGAAAAGGACTAAATTTTAAGCACAGAGACAAGAATAAGCCTTGTGAACAGCTAAATGTACCCCAAATTTCCTCTCAAGTGATTATTTAATATAGCATATGTTCATTATTCACAATATTACTATATTATTTGAGAGAATGTGTGATTGTGAGTTTGTAGGTATTTGTGTGGTGTAGTGGTACTGAGAATGGAACCCACTACCACTGAGTTCACATCCAGTGACCTCACACAGGTAAGGCAAATACTCTACAACTGAGTACATTCTTGCCTTAGTTTTCTCTAATTTTATAAAATATAACCATTTTTATATTTTATACCTTTTATATTTATATATTTACAATTTCTATGTTTATATTTATCTATTTTATATAGCATATAGTTGGAGAGGGAGCATCAAAGTGTAGGGGATTAAACACAGGCTCTTGTGCATGCTAGGATTTTGCTCTACTACTCAAGCTATTGTTTTTATCTGTTTAATAGCTTTAGAAAACTTTCATTTGGGCAAAGTTACTTTTTTGTTGTTGTTGTTTTGTTTTTGGGGGGGGTGGGGGGGGCACACCCGGTGATGCTCAGGGGTTACTCCTGGCTATTCGCTCAGAAGTTGCTCCTGGCAGCCACGGGGGACCATATGGGGAACCAGGGGGTCTAACCGCGGTCCGTCCTAGGTTAGCGCAGGCAAGGCAGGCACCTTACCTCCAGCACCACCGCCTGGCCCCTGCAAAGTTACTTTTAAATATATGTTTCAGGAATACATAACGATAAATCAATATCTGCATCTACAATGTTAAGTTCAAAGATGAAAGTCGAAATATTACATAATTAAATATTTTACTAAACTTAACCTCTCTGTTTACTGGTAGCTACTAGTGTGATCATTCACTCTAAAAGTTATTTTTATTTTAATTATCTCAATTATTTGTTGTTTTGTGCCATCTGACTTCTTTCAAAATCTATAATATTCTCACTGTGTTTCCCCAAATGAGTGGTATAGCCCATAACAAGGTTGGGCATTAGCTCTTTCAAGAGAGTTGGGAGAATGGGTAGCAGTTCAGAGTGAAATTGGAAGAGTGTTTTTTTTTTTGGTTTTTGGTTTTTGGTTTTTGGGTCACACCCGGCAGTGCTCAGGGGTTACTCCTGGCTCCATGCTCAGAAATTGCTCCTGGCAGGCACGGGGAACCATATGGGGCACCGGGATTCGAACCGATGACCTTTTGCATGAAAGGCATACGCCTTACCTCCATGCTATCTCCTGGGCCCTTATTTGTTTTCTTAAGGTCGTTTTTCAGAAATACTGAGCAATTATTTACTGAAAAGAGGAGAGTGGATTAAATAAAATAGGAAGCTTCTATTAGACCTTTCTCTATTGTTGTAATGAAAGAATCTTTTCTTTATTTTGATACATTTTTTTTGTTTTGTTTTTTTGGGTCACACCTGGCAGTGCTCAGGGGTTACTCCTGGCTCCATGCTCAGAAATTGCTCCTGGCAGGCACGGGGAACCATATGGGGCACCGGGATTCGAACTGATGACCTTTTGCATGAAAGGCAAACGCCTCACCTCCATGCTATCTCCTGGGCCCCACATTTTAATAACACTTTATTTAAAGTTTCAGATCAGGTAAATTATTCTGCATATTGAAATTAAATTTTATTTTAATCTTACAGAAAACTGTAAATCTCTCATTCCCTTTTTATGCATTTTATATGCCAGAGAAATGCAGTCCTTTATCTTATAGAATTTCTCTGTCATGCAGACAAAATGTTATTTTCATTTTTGTAACGACTCCCTAAGGCTTTAGTAAAATTAAAATTCTACTATTTACATATTCTGAAAACTCTGTTTCTAATATATTTTTAAATGTATTTCTAAAAACTTATTGATTTCTAATAAGTTTTTCAACTAGTATAAACTAATGAGACACTAAAGAAGACTGAACATCATGATATCCTAAATAAATATTCTCTTATCTTTAATTTATAACTAATTTTATAAAACAGGTTCACTTGTTTGTCCTCTTTGTCATTGTACCACTTTCCTCAACCCAATATACTAAAATATAAATAAATATGATGGGTAAATATGTTGTTTTGTCTCTTGTTTTTTCATCATCCAACTCAATTTTGGAGAGACCTCTCAAGAGCTCTGTACCAGGAATGGGAGGTTTCAATCAAATTGTTCAGCCAATCAGACTCTGACCACACCCAAGGACCAAAGAATGAAATAATTCTCAAGCCCCACAATGTGGTAATACCTGGAACACCCAATGATGTTCAGATCCTTAAAACCACAATGTGTATGTTCAGAAGATTTCCAGGCTATACAAAAACATCCTCAAGGGACAATGTAGTCCCAGGAATTGTATCTGGTTTTGGGGTTTAATATGCCTACACCCTAAATGCTTTGGTATTTCCAAGTCCCTCTATCTATTAAAAAGTCTTAGTTATAACATTGCTATTTAATTTGACCTATATTAATATTGTCTTTTCCTTATATAAATTATAGAGCTTGATAAATAAAAAACAGTGAACATCTAGAACAGTATAATATCTAGAAACCAGAAATGGTTTTAATATTCCCTTACTCAATTAAATTGTTTTGACAAATATAGAGTTTTCGACAAACTTATTTGTCAAACTCTTATATGTGTTGTCTACTGGTTAAGAGATGGCTCATCTTTCATCTTTCATGTGATATTAGAAGATAATATAATCGGGGCCGGGCGGTGGCGCTGGAGATAAGGTGCCTGCGCTAACCTAGGACGGACCAGGGTTCGATCCCCCGGTTCCCCATATGGTCCCCGGTGCCTGCCAGGAGCGACTTCTGAGCGAATAGCCAGGAGTAACCCCTGAGCGTCATCGGGTGTGGCCCAAAAAAGAAGAAGATAATATAATCATAACATTATCCTTTCTTACATAATTGTATTTTTCCCATTTAATTTTTGGTGTCTTTTTCTTATAAAAAGTCCTTAACAGTTAAGAAGATATGTTATTACTTATTACTAAAGTTTTGAATTATACTTAATAAACACGTCATAGGAGGCTGGTGAGGTGTTGCTAGAGGTAAGGTGTCTGCCTTGCAAGCACTAGCCAAGGAAGGATCGCGGTTCTATCCCCCGGTGTCCCATATGGTCCCCCCAAGCCAGGGGCAATTTCTGAGCGCTTCACCAGGAGTAACCCCTGAGCATCAAACGGGTGTGGCCCCCCCAAAAAATTTAAAAAAATAAAAAAAACATGTCATAGAAGAGTTAATTTATATGTTCTTATAGTACTTTTTGCTTCATTATGATTTTTTACATACAATTATTTTTTGGTTTTTTTTGGGCCAACACCCAGCAGTGCTCCAGGGTTACCCCTAGCTCTGCACACAGAAATTCTCCTGGCGGGCTCCAGGAACCATATAGGATGCTAAGGACTGAACCTGGGTCAGTCCCTAATCAGCTGCATGCAAGACAAATGCCCTACCCTAGGCTATCACTCCAGTCACCTTACTTTTGGAATTTATATTGATGTTGTAGAAATAATTGATCTATTTCTTACTATTTTCCATGTGTCTAATCTTATTCAGACATCCTAGAAATTTCCAGGTATATTGTCTCTCCTCTGTTTTCTTTCTATAAACCTTATTTGTTTTCTTCATAGATTTTAAATAGATTGCCTTCTTATGTTCTGGTTAAATATTTACCTGCTTGTTGTTCTCATAACTATCAAAGATACTTATATAAACATATATTGTGGGAATTATGGTCATTAAAATAAATTATCAAATAAATGCGCATCTCTTGATCCTCATGTCTTTTATACGAGGACAAAACTACAGACCACTAACTGAATTATGATGATATTTGGTCTTCCTTTGAGTGTGTGTTTGTGTGGATGTTGTGAATCAATTTCTTAAAGTTTAAGAAAGTTTATTGTGCCATTATTAAAACTTAGCATCTACAACATGGTGAAATTGATTCTTGTGATAAGCTAAGTCATTGACATTCCTTTAATCATACACTTTTATGAATTTGTTATTAGAGTTTTGAGATTAGTCAATTGATTTAGTTTGTCTCTTAACAATCAGCATGCAAGATAAATTATCTTATAACAAGCCTTTTCAAATCACAGAATTTGAAAGATCTCAATTAGCAAGTTGTTTATAAGTAATAAGGACATATGCACATTAAGTTTGCTTTGCTATGCTACTACCTATGAATATTAGAAAACTGTTATTATAAACAATGTCATAGGGAATAAAGAAAATTAGAAAATATCTTCTGTAATTTTAGGAAAACTAAAATAGGAAAAACCTCTATGGAGATTTCATTATAAAGGGTGAGCATAATTATGTGAAATGAAATCGATATATTTACATTGCTTTATTCAAGGTTTATCATGTTCTATTATGAAACAATGAAATGCAATTAATAAATTGTCAGTTCATTTTTCTTGCCTTATTTGAAAATTCTTTGGCATATTTTAGCATATCATTTTTAGAGCAGCAAATAACTCTAATGTATAACATTAATAAACGGTGATAGACTTTACTATAAATATTGCATCTGTTGCCAAGAAAAGTTACACACAAAAACAGAGCATTGCAAACAGCAGCTCAGTAATTCTTTTGGTAGTAGAGACATGGGCCTTCTGTATCATTTTAAGTATCTTTGCACTTCTTGACCCACTGCATTTGGAGAATATTGTTTTTTATACATCAACAGTTTGCTGGGTTTAAGGAATTAACACCATATATGTTGTGTTGTGAGATCTCAGAAAGCCAACTGAGCAGCTTTTTCCCTCCTGTTTTACTTGATGAGGAAGAGTTAAAGACTGCAAAAAGCTGTGACAAACTTTTCATGTATCCTATTAGACATAAAATATTTTGCAGATATTGTTGTGAGGAACAACTTAAATAATCAAAGCAGTCAAATAAAGTCAATATAATAAGAAATAAAAGTCAATAATAAAAATTTCCACAGTATATTCCATGTACCTTACTGTCACTACTTGGAAAAGTTACTTTAATAAATTAATATCAGACATAGATTTCAATATGCTTAATGTTTTCTGGCATTTGTAACATCAAACCAGATATTTAGAAGAGATAACTATTTTTTCAATTATTAAACTACACTCAATTTTACTTAAAAATGATATTTATTTTTTCTTTATCTGAATTTACAAAGGAAGCTCCTGGCACCATAAAGTTCACAGGATACAACAAAAACATGCTCGATGCATCTTCCTCAAAACTTGTAAGACATAATAAAACTTTATTTTTTTTTCCTTAAGGAGCTATAACCTATTTTACATTTTGTTTAGAATAAATTAAATAAATTTATATATCTAAATGTTTTTCCACTAATTAGGAGACAGTTAAATTCTAAAAACTGTACATCATTTAATTTGAGGGTACATCAAATTCCTAAATATAGGAATTATAAGAATTAACTAGTCAGAAATTTAAGGTAAAAAAGACATAAGATAAATGAAATGAAAGTAGTATTGTTAAGAAAATGAAAAAGTTAAGGCCTCTGAGTGACAATGAATAAATTTTGCTGGTATTAATGGCCCAGCTACAAATCTGCAATACTAATCTCAGAAAAGATCTCCAGCAGAGGAAAATCCTAGGTACACTGAGGTCTTCTCAGGAATAGTGGCAGCTGAGTACCCCACCCCCACCCCCTGGGGGAAGACTTCTCAGGCTCTGTCATATAAACAAATAGCCCAGCTTCGAAACTATTCTTTTTTTTTTTTTTTTTGGGGGGGGGGGGGTCACACCCGGCAGCGCTCAGGGGTTACTCCTGGTTCCAGGATCAGAAACCGCTTCTGGCAGTTTCGGAGGACCATATGGAATGACCGGATTCGAACCAATGACCTTCATGAAAGGCAAATGCCTTACTTCCATGCTATCTCTCTGGCCCCTTCACAACTATTCTTGAAGAAATTCCAGGCTGCTGAGTCACCCCAGTTGCGCAGCTCCTGGTCACCTCCATATTTTACAATACTGACAGCCCAGTAGCATTACATCTAATTATATGGGAAAGTGGTATAGAAAACTACTAAACTCAGTAAGTGCAGATTATAACACAGAATATTCACCAGAAACTTAAAACTCAAGAAATCCTCAGTAATGTTATTATGAAATATAACAATTTTAGGGGGGAAGAAACACACACAAAAAAAAACAAAACAAAAAAAAGAAATATGACAATTTTCACAAATTTAATTTTACTGATATAATTTTGATAATTCCATTTGCATTTTGCTGTAACAAGCAATATGAAATAAATTACGTTGTGACTGTTAAGGGCTAGACTTAGCAGGGACTGGGAAACTGGAAAATTGTGGAAGGAAGGTCATATGTGGTGGTGGGATTGGTGTTGGGATACTGATATGAACAACTTTGTAAAACTCAGTGTTAAAATGATGTTGGAAAAATAAAGAGTACATGTGGCAGAAACTGGCTGATAGTATAACTGGTAGAACACATGCTAGCATTTCAGGATGTTGTGTTTGATCCCTATTATATTACATGGAATCGTGATCTCTAAGGATAGTCCTCGTGACTTTCATCTCACAGGATCTGAGCACTTTATACCTTCAAGTTGAACACTAAACCTTTGTGCGTTACCAAGTAACTTTAGAGTCACTCTAAAGCCCTATTGCAATGCTAAGCATTTTGCCTACCTAAGCCAAGTATATATACACAAACAATATGGGGCACCCAGATCGAACCCGGGTCCATCCTGGGTCAGTCGCATGCAAGGCAAATGCCCTACCAATGTTCCAAACAAACCATAAAGTAAATGCCTTTGGTGAACTATAAGTAGTTTGACTTCTATACTATAGTGTCCTGCAGTATTTCGTATCTGTTTAATAAATGTATTATATTTTTTCTCAACTCCCCTTCATCTTTTCTGAGGTACTTTGATTTACAATTCTGTGAATGATCATTTTATGCATATTTTGTTCCAACATCATATTCATCATCATACTCATACTCTTGCTTTACCTCCAAGGACCTTCCTTCCAAACCTTCCCCACACTTAAATTTCTATTCCTAAGTTATATGGAGCATTTATGGCTAATTTTGCTTCCTTACTGTATATCATTATATTCCACAGATGAGAGAGATCATTTTTCTGTATTTGTCTCTATTGCTCTCACTAAATTTATTCAACACGATATCTTCTGGTTCTACTGATGCAATGGAAAATTGCAATGATTTTATCCTTTCTTACACTGCATAGTATTCCATTAGGTATAGATGGTGTTACAGAAAGAAATATAGATATATGTGACACATCTTTTTCTATAGTAGTTAGCTTGTTAAACATTTGGATTGTTTACATGTCTTGGATATTACACTAAATGCTGCAATTTCTTTTTTATCATGCTTTTAGATTATTCGTTAAGAAATCACATATGAGTGTTAAAAAGCATTCATTAAATTGTTCTTAATCCACTAAAATAATTTTCAGTCCATAATGCCTTCTGCAAATTTTCCATAAGTATCTGTTCCTTCTGGTCTTTCACTAATTGGATGATTAACCCTTCATATAATGAACACAAACATTAACAAGCAGAGCAAAGAAGAAATGCAGATAATCTTATTTAAATATGAACATTTAAATATGGGAAATGTGACAAGGATTTTAATGTCCTACTTTATACCACTGCAACACATTAATGTTATCAAATTTTGACTGTAGTATTCAAAGTATTATTATAGAGTTATATTGGGAGACTAAAATTGTTTTTAACTCTTGCAGTTGTGAGTAAAAATATAAATCCAAGTTAAAGTACCAAATTTTTCAGCACGTAGTCAAAGTCATCATCAAAACCATCTGGCAAGCTTTCTCTTAAAGACCAATTTCTGGGCCTCTCAAGAGCATATTATTCAGTAGGTATAAAAGTAAACCTCCAAAATAATATATTATAATATAATTTATTTAATTAGGATATATGCTGACATTTTAGAACTACTTGTAATGATAGTAATTAATAGCATAATAATTTAGAATTAATGTAATGTCTAATGTAAATAGAACTATGTAAATAAAGTTATTTGTTTAGGGTTTGTATTTTAGTGTAAATCAGTTGTTTATATTGTCTATTTTTTGTTTATTTTGTTTTTATTTAGTATCATACTTGATTATTCACTTCATGATTTTTCCTTTTAAATCTATGATTAGGTGGCTTTTTCTTTGAGGTCTAAATTACACATGTATAGAAATGCACCTAAAACTTGAAGGAAATATAAAATGTGTGCCAATTAGCATTTAATTAATTACATTATAGGTTTTGTTGCAATAAAAAATTTAAATGTAAACACTAGATCCATTACAAGTGATATATAAATTCCAGCTAAAGCTTGGCATTTTACTATATCTAGCATTAGACTGTACACAGACTTCTGCATTTTATTTAAAATTTCTTACCTGCACATTTGTTAAAAAATCTGAGACACTTTAAAGTGTAACATTTTTAAAAGCTTATTTTATGAAAACATTTATTTTTTTAATTGCTTTATTTAGGAATAGGTTCATTTTGAGTTTATTTAGTTTGGTAAATAATGTTAAATGACTCACATTTTATTTGCAACTTTAGTTTTGTTTGTTTTTTGTTTTGGGGGTACACCCATTGACACTCAGGGGTTACTCCTGGCTATGCGCTCAGAAATCGCTCCTGGCCTGGGGGGACTATATGGGACATTGGGGCATTCAACCCCGGTCCATCCTAGGCTAGCGCTTGGCAAGGCAGATGCCTTA
This sequence comes from Crocidura indochinensis, assembly GCA_004027635.1. Taxonomy (NCBI): domain Eukaryota; kingdom Metazoa; phylum Chordata; class Mammalia; order Eulipotyphla; family Soricidae; genus Crocidura; species Crocidura indochinensis. The sequence goes on from PVKC010000677.1 coordinate 11,255, forward strand.
CCTCTAGCGCCACCGCTCAGTTATTTTTAATAGTCAACATGTAAATATATTTTGCACTGTTTACACGGTTTCTCAATATGCATTGTCCTTTAAATCTCATTGTGCTTTTAATTTTTATTTTTCATTCCCAGTTTATTCCTGCATGTATTAAATCTGGAGGTTTTGCCAAGCAAAGAGCCAAAAATAAAAAAAAAGATAGAACAAAGTATATTAAGGTAATTAATGTACATCTACATACTGTATGCAATTATATATGTACTTTCAGCACACATTGAAAATTTTTCTATATGTTATAAATAGTATTTTCTCCATTTTCTGAGAAATTATTTCATACCTTAAGTATTTCCTTACTTATACAGTAAGTCTATTCTCTTTCATATTTAAGTCCACATTTGGGGGAAAGGTGTGAGAAGAAGGGTCACATAGAATGAGTCATCAGGAATGGTGATTGCATCTTCTTGCCAGGGCCGAGATGATTGAGAGGGTGACTTTTTACTTTGGGAGCTGGGTGATGGCTTGATGGGGCAGGAGGTTGATCTCAGTACTGAATGAGTTAAAAGCTGAGGGCAAAGAGGGTAAAATTTGCTCTTCTACATTCTATCCTGTCCCTATTACCTCTCTACTGTGTTAAGCTTCCCAATTAATATCAATTCTCAGTCTCTATTACTTTATTGCTTTTGTTATTTCCCTACTGTCTTTTTGAATTCCATAGATGAGATAGGTCATTCTGTAGATGTCCCTCTCCTTCTGACTGCTATAGTCAACTTTATAATCTCTATATTCATCCATGCAGAAGGAAATTAAATTATTCAATTTTTATTATAGTCAGGTAGTATTTTATTGTATATATAGTCTATAGTTTCTTTATCTAGTCATCTGTCTTTGTACACTTGGGTATTTTCCCTCTGATTTTGACTGTATAACTACAATAAACATAGGGGCACAAATGTCTTTTATAAAGTATTTTTGATCTCAAAGTTGATGCCAAGAGATAGAATTAATGAATTATATGGAAGATCAATTACTGATTTATTGGAGTTGCCTATATGTTAAATCAAAATTTGTATCAGTAGTGGATGAGGGTTTCTTTTCTTCCTGCATCCTACCAACACTGGTTGTTTTTGTTCTTTGTGATGTGTGCCAGACTCATTGGTGTGAAATTATATCTTATTGTTTTTGTTTGCCTCATTGATGATAAGTGAAAGGGATAATTTTTTTTTTTTTTGGTTTTTTGGGCCACACCCAGTGATGCTCAGGGGTTACTCCTGGCTATTCGCTCAGAAGTCGCTCCTGGCAGGCACGGGGGACCATATGGGGAACCGGGGGATCGAACCGCGGTCCATCCTAGGTTAGCGCAGGCAAGGCAGGCACCTTACCTGCAGCGCCACCGCCCGGCCCCGAAAGGGATAATTTTTAATATAGCTGTGACCCATTTGTATGTCTTTTTAAAGGAAATTTCTGTTCATCTTTTCTTCTATTTGATGGAAGTGGTTGTTTTATCTTATTAAATTGTACTTTTATTCCTTACAAATCCTTGCTGCATTTTGATTATCTGATATTTCAGATAATGCTTTCTTTCATTTTCTAATTCCATTTGCTTCTCCTGTAATGTGATCTATAGGATCTTTTTTTTTTTTTTGTATTGATTGAACAACTCTCTTAATTGTAGAGGATTCTGTAGAGGATCAAAAAATTATCGCTTCACATTATCTAAAAACATATACTTTTAGCAGTTTGAAACTGTTTCTTATCATCATATTAAATATTATTGTCTTCGTCCATGAAATTACTTTGCTTTCCACACAAATTCCTATCGCTTTCTTGAAGTGTAAGCCATAGAATTCTCTGATTAACTCAGGCTGGATGAAGCAGTATTGCATAGTTAAAAAGTGTAATCATAAATACAATGAACACAATATCACTCTCAAAATACACTATGCATTGTAATACCTTGAATTCCATGCAATTATAAAAGAAATCCGAAATCTTAACAGATATTTATTTCCCTTCTTAGGCTTTTACATCCCATCATTGGTAGAACTGACTTAGTGCAGTATCATAGAAGACTGCTAACTTAGTGATCAGATCAACAATTAGATCTGGAGAACTTTAATGTCACAGTACTTCAATCAATTCACTTGGGCCACATAATGCAGCAGTTTTTTTTTTTTAAGTACAGAAGAGATAAGCAGTGGGAAAAGCAATAGAGAAATAATGACAAGTCTCAATGGAACTATTGAATATGTTTTCCTGGAATTTTAGAACAAGGATATGACAACTGTAGAAAATATTACATAGTCATTGAGAAATAACCCTTGGCATGTCCCTAAGCCCAACAAAAGACAAAATGCTTGGTTCGGAGCAAATGGCAAATTACTATGCATCTGGAAATCTCCATTTTAAGCTGTATTCTATTAAATATTCCAAATAAAAGTCAAAGACACTCCCCAAAAGCATGTTTTAATGAAAATAAACACTGGAGTTGGTTACCAGTAAGGCCAAATGTACAACCAAATAGCATGAGTACATAGCCATATCCTTGTGTCAGTAGTGTATCTTCCCAATTAGTCTGTTATAATGGCTAAAAGAAAAGGGAGAAGCCTGGAACTAGATATTGTAGGTGCTGATGATATAATGATTTTGTCAAGCTTCTTATTGTGTATGTTTAGGTAATTATTATTCTACCCCTGTGTGTGAAAAAAATCAAACTTAAGTAAAATTTATTACTAGTAGAAATAAAGAGACTAAAAAGCAGATGTCCTGCTCATACACTAATGTACTTTCTATAACACCCTCCTACTTTTCGAGCTTACCACAGGATGCTATCTCCATTTTGGAGAAAGAATAATCAGATTCATTACTAGAAATTAAATAATAAGGTAGATAATGTTCCACATTTAAAACATTTTAAATGCCATGTCCCATTTGCTAACCTAAAAACTGGTATCCACATATGTTGAGTCACTTTTTTCAATTACTTGCAAAGATGAATCGAGATAGGGAGGGGCTGTGAATTTATGCATACTAATGAAACCTTAAAATAAAATGTTTCCATGTGCAACTTCCAGTCTTGTTGGATAACTTTGCTTGATTGAAAATTACTTGAGAATGATGAAATCATAAATTACCTTAAATTTACTGAAAGCCTGTGAACCACCTATATTAGGTGTGAAGCTGATGAAGATTCATCTTGAATGGAAATAAGTTGAGAAAACAACATGGCTTGCAGTTCAGATATATCTTCAGAAAGAAAGCTGACAATATTAGATTCACAGATTTCAAAATTAAATATTTCAAATGCATTTTTAGTATCATGAAAACTGTTTGTTCACTTGAACACTCATAATTTACACTGTTTCAACTCCGATTTCCTTTTGTGTACATTCAACTGACTTTCTGCTATTATTGATTCATTAAGTCATATGTCCCTTCATTCAGTATGCCCTGAGTTTACTATCTGCTAAGGTATGAGTTCTTGAATAATTTTTACCTGCTTTTGTAGTAAATAGCATTGCTTTGTGACAAGGTATAAATATGAGAATAAAGAGAATGAAATCAATGTTTAGTATCTTTTTCAGCATTCTATAACTTATAGGTAGGGTTTGAATTTAGGACAGTAAGCGTAACTTTAGATAATAAGCTTTTAACCATTGTTACCTTATTTCTCACAAAATTCATAGTTATATCACTTCTCTGGCTAAGACATTACCAGTACATTTTTGAGAGATCATGTATAATTCAATCAAGAAAATTATGGATTTAAAAATATTTTCTTTATTAGAAAACATTTAGAAGGTATAGGATATTGCCTTGCATGCGGCAGATTCACGACGAACCTGGTTTGATCCCCAGCATCCCAAATGGTTCACCCTAGCCAGGAGTAATTTCTGAGCACATAGTCAGGAGTAACTCCTGAGCATCACTGGGTGTGCCCCCACCCAAATAAAAAGCAGGTATAGAATATCTGTTGTGACTGAATCCATTGCTCTATAATATTGCTTTCTAGATGTGATAAAAATAATAATTAAATATTCTGCTTCATGTAGGAATAATATTAATATTTTTAATTTTGTTGTTAAACTACCATGATTTATAATACCATCAATTTATGCATGCTATTGTTCCAAAATCACACCTACCATAGGAAATTCATTTTTCTTCCACCAATATCTTAAGGACTCCTCCCATTTACATACTCCTCCTAGATAAGTTCAGCTCCACCTCTGCAGTAACTATTACTTTTGACCATTTTTTTTCTTACTCTTTTCCTTCCTAACCAGATATGAGAGAGGTCATCCTCCATCTAGTCTTTTCTTTCTGGTTGACTTCACTCAATTTGATTCTATCCAGGTCCGTCAGTCATAAACTATGTGATTTTCTTATTGTCAAATAGTACTTCATTGCTCAAGTAGGCAAGGATAATACAATTTAAGCAATATATATATATGCAAAAGGTGATTTTTATATAGAGCTCTGGTGAAGGTATTTTAAGTTTTCCAGGTTATTCTTGGATAAATATAAACATAATAATAAAAAGAAGTTGTGTTTATAAGAACTATTTGTTATTCATAAAATTTAGATAATTTAAATTTATTAGAATTCCACAAAAATATATAGTATAATCATTGGCATTTTGTGAGGTTGTTTTCAGACAACACTAAATGGTAATAATAATCTCTTTTCTTTTTGTATAGAAAATAACAGTAATGTTTTTATAATACCTGTGCTTACTCTACCATATACATTACTCTCCAGATTACTAAGATATTTAATACAATAGAAAATCACACAAATAGTTGTTATACTATATTTTGATATAGTATATATTGAGAGCACATTTTTAATCTGAAGTTGAACCCCCATAAACAGAGAGTTGACTGTAATATTTCTAAACTGTATGAATGCCAGTAAAAAATACAACTACTTAGTATTCAAGAAATACGATGATTCAATTTGGTTTGGGAGATGTCCTTGATAACATCTTAGTATGATTTTGAAAGCATATGATCTGTCTACTTAACATTACTAGAGGCTTTATTACAATGTATTTTTTAAACATGTGATTTGCTTTTATGAATACAGGCTCATATATACCATATGTTCAAATCTTCGAATGACTGAAGTGAAAGAGAATATGCACACATGATCTTTAAAATAACCAGAAACTTTTTGGTTGGTTCTTTTAAAAAACAGAAGTAATTTCATAGCCCAAGTCAGTAAGAAGCTTTTGTTGTTTTCAAAACATTATACTGGGTGTGCTTGTAACCTATAACATTCTTTGAAATTAATTCAATAAAAAGTCTGTCACAATGTGGGCATCATGAACTGGGAATTCTATCATTATTTCCAACTGGTCCTGAGGCTTTGTTTCCCAGTTGTGTGCCTTCAGGGCCATCTGCTTCCATGGCACTGTGACAGCTCACACTTTGGTTGGACTCCTGACTTGCTTAACTAAGCAGGGGTCTCAAGTCTATATGTAAAAACTTTTCCAGTGAGCTCTGACATTATAGCCCTATCCATTGACTTTATTATAATTTTAAAAGACATTATACTTTATAAAACTTGTTCATAATTCAATTTACCCAAAAGACCTCTTTTTCACTAATTCAGCATTGTTTTGGAACTGATATAGACCCACAGAAAGGTTGCAGATGTAGTACTGAAAGTTATTATATACTTCAAACCCACTTTTACATTAGCATGGTATTTAAACCACTATTGGAGCCAGAGAATTAGAATAGCAGATAAGGTGCTTGAGGCTTGCATGAGACAGACCTAGGTTAAACCCTCACCACTATAAATGGTTAAGTTAACCCACATAGCAGCAGATTAGTCCAATTTACAAAAGATGAATATGTATATATCTGTATATACATATGTACAGACACATACACATCAATAATGTTTGATATATCAATACCAACTAACCAAAATACACACTTCATTCAAGTTAATTTGCATTTTAAAAATATTCTTCTCTTTACTTTGATCCTTACTTGTCATGTTTCCATAAATTCTTGACTGTTACTATTTCTTAGACTTCCTTTTGAGGATTGCCTCTTAGGTTGAATTTGGAGAAAATCAGATTTGAGATTTGGTTGATAATTTAATTCTGATTAAATTTGTTTAGGGGGGAGATGCATAGGTAAAGCTTCATTTTATCATACTATTTCAATGATATATATTATCAATTTGGTTGATCACTAATTATACTTCAGATAACACTTGAAAAACATAATGGCCAGTTTTCTGTACTGAATATTTTATGCCCCCCCCAATATTCCTCATTCTGTTATTTTTGGAATAAAGTTTTTTTTTTGCTTTTTTGGGGGGAGGGTACACCCAGTGATGTTCAGAAATTACTCCTGCCTGTGCACTCAGAAATCGCACCTAGCTCAAGGAACCATATGGGATACTGGTGCTCGAACCCAGGTCAGTCCTTGGTCAGCTGCGTACAAGGCAAATGCCCTACTGCTGTGCAATCACTCGGCCCCTGGAATAAAATCATTCTTAAAAGTTAGAGGACTCCATTTCTTTGTGGGACAAGTGTTTACATAATTCATTTTACTTTGTCTATTTTCTCTTTTATTTATTCAATTTTTTATGTTTCACTAGGGACTCAAGAATAGTTGGTTTATCTTTAATATTATAATTCAATGAATGTTATATCATTGCTTAAGTATCAACAACATTGATACTGTTTATGAGTTATCTCAGTTTGTTTCAGTCACTGTAAATTATTTATATTACAGCCATCATGATATTTAATTGAATAATTGTTTAGATACTAAAATATATTTATGTTTTCATATATTTCCATATTATTCCCACTAGCAAATTACCAATAATTCTCTATCACAGACTGTTATACCACCTCCCACTTTTGCCTACCTTTCCTTACAACCTTTGTAACTTCGGTGATCAAAGTTCATAGATTAGCTTTCATTTTTTTCTTTCCCCTTGCTTTTTTTTTTTTTTTTTTGCTGTATTCTACTTTTGAATGAGATAATTTACTGCTTTCTCCTGACTTACTTTTACTAATATTGTCCTCTTCCATTTCTGTCATGTCACTTAAGGTAAGATTTTACATGTCCTTGATAGCTATAATGTATTCTACACCTTATCCATTCATAGTAGGGTGGTTCATTTTTGAATTTCCTAAAATACTAAAGTGTTTAAATGATGATTGAAATGTTACTACACTGAGTATAGTGTGCTATATCATTTTTAATTAGTGTGTGCTATGTGGATAGTTTACCAGGACGAGAATTGCTATATCATCCTATTTTTAATATTTTGAAAACTATCTATTCTATTTCCCAAAGACTGTACAATGTAGATTCTCACTTAGGAGTGTACAGGGTTTCTTTTTTCCCACAGACCTCAAAACACTTGTGCTGATTTTTTTTTTGACCAAAGTGGATTACAAATCTTTCACAGTAATATTTTAGGTACATAGTGACATTGAATCAGGGCATTCCCACCACCAATGTTGTCCTCTCTCCACCACTGTTTCCAGCATGCATCCCCTATTCCCCTCTTTTACCCCCTGGACTGCTAGTATAAGTGGTCCCCTCTGTGTCTAGCATGTTGTAAATTGTGTATAGATTATTTTGTAATTGGCTTTGGATTTGGTGTTAAGGTCTGATCATTTCTTTATTTCTACTTAATGTTCATACACCTGTTTGGTCTTGGTACCCTCCATTATTTCCCCCTCCAATTGTGAGGTGGAACAAGATGGTTCAAGTTATGTGGTTCTGTTTGAAGGAAAAAAGAAAAAATAAATAAAATGGGGCAACTATCATAAAGCAAAAATTGAGAATAGTCCTTCTAGAGGCTATAATTATCAGTTTAAGAGAAGAAAGGAAAAAAAGGAAGAAAACATGTCAATACAAAAGAATAAAAATTAAAAAAATATCAAACAAAAAAATCAAAAAGTACCACAGCAATATAGACAGCAACCACACAATAACCATGGTCCTGAAATAAAAAACAAAACAATGCACAAAAACTAAAAAAAATTAATTTGTGCTTCTATTATTCTTTTTCTTTGCATAGTCACAGTAAATATTGGGGAGATTAGAAAGAGAATTCCCTTGGCCTAAGAGATACAGGGTTTCTCCACCCTTGAAATATACTGTCATAGGAATAACTACAGGCTCTGTACATGCTCTTTTACTCTCCCCTAGGCCTTTCTCTGGTGTCTGGAAATTTTCCACTCTGTCGTGGATGATAAAATCATTTGTCTGTAGCTGGAAATCTTGGTATTTGCACAGGCCAAAGGATAGAACCTAGGATGGAGTCTTTCTTTGTGGTTCTCAGAGTTGTGTTCCATCACAGTTGTTTTAGTCAGTCTTCTGTGATTGGTGGTCATGATTTTTGCCCTGACCCTAGGACAAAGCCTAGGATAGAGTCTTTCATTATGTTTCCAGAAGATCTGCTCAGTTGCAGTTGTTTCAGTCAGACCTCTGGAATTAGAGATCTTGATTGTTGTACATATCATAGGCCAAGGCATAGACTAGGGTCCAGGTATAAGATACTATCTATTATGGTTATGATTTGCACTTCCCTGATAATAGGTGATAATGTGCACTCTTTATGTGTCTTTTGGCCATCTATATGTCTTCTTCGCGAAGTGTCCTTTAGCTTCTCCCCTTTTTTGGACAACATTGTTCACACTCTTTATGAGTTATTTCAGTTTGTTTCAATGTTCATTTGACATATATGGTGTAGTGGTGGTGGTGATGGTGGCGGTGTGTGTGGGTATGTATGTGTCATGTCTTTGTTTTTTTTTTTGGACACTTTTTCAATTTTTTGGGACACTTTTAGCTAAAGTTTAGCTAACCTAGCCTCATTTTTCATCATTCCTAACCATTATTAAATATGTAATTTCTTCAAAATATTAGTCAAAAGCAAATTTGTTCATTTTACTGGAGACTGGTAATAGTAACCAAGATTTAGGTACAAGTAGTGCTTTTTCAACTTGTGTATCACTATTCTTCTATTCATTGACAGATCCAAGAAAAATCATATGTAGTTATAGAAATGCATATTTATAATTTATGCGCATATATGGATATGCACTTATTATATATAATTTCTTTTTTAAATGTATATACAAAATTTTTCATATTCATAAATATTTTTATAAAAATACAAATAGAAAGAAATATAAATGGGTAAGATGTATTTAGAAATATACTTACATACTAATTTTAAGTATAAATTGAGATTTATATCTATGCCTGTTCTGTGTGTATATTGATTTCAAATTGATATCTCTTCACTAGCTTCACTAGTACTTACTATTTTGAGTTATCCTAAAATCTTCTTAGTCTTCTATATCTACATTCCACTAAGGGGAAAAAATGACTTCTATTTCCAACCACCTTGAGACTTAATTTTTCCCTCTTTTTTAGTTTTAGAGACATACCTGGCAGTGCTCAGGGTAAATTCCTGATTCTGTACTCAGGGATCACTTCTAGAAGATTCAGGAGACTGTCTGGTTGCCAGGTATAGAATCCAGATAGGTCACATTCAAGTAAGTGTTCACCCTACTGTACTATCTCTCCACTTTCAACACTTAAATTGTCAAGTCCAGTAAATAAGCCCAGTGATTTCAGATTCCTTAAGTGTTATCAACATTTCGGTATAAAATATAGTATCTATGCACAGTTTTTCATGATTGGGATCTATATAGAGAATTTACTTATATGTCATCTTTTTTCCTCACCTCCTTTAGTGAAATTTAATAAATTTTTAGTATAGCATGACTTTTTTTTTTTTTAGCATGACTTTTTTGTCATACTCTGCATTCATCTGATTCTCTGATATTGTAATATGTATTTTTAGGAATTACATTTACTGTGAAGTAAAGTTTTAGGGTTTTGAAAACACAATGCTTCATATTTCCATTTTGATAATGATCAAAATAACAAATATTTAAATGCCACTATTCCTCAAGACTATTTTTCAAATGATATCTTATTTCTATATAATTGCCAGATTTTTAAAAAAAATTTTTTTCCATATGAAGGTGATTAATGTAACTTTTTCTTGATTTATATCATTCTATAGTTTGTGGTATGAGAGACTATATTTGTATAAGTATCTATTACTTATTCTCATTTCTTGTCTGATTATACAGATATATTTTTAAATAAAATTGAGCTAATTTTTAGGTTCATGGTTGGAGTAATAAGAAACTAAAATAACTTAAAATAACTTACTGTATATGATTATATTTATTTTTATTTAATGTTTTATATTTTAATGCCATGGGATATTATTATAGAAATTTTGTACATTGCACCATCTAATTAAATTAAATATCAAGTGTTACAAATTGAGATAAAGCACTAACTCCATATGACTAAATGGTTAGTATTAAATATTTGGTAGACAGCTGCTAACTAAAAATCTAGAGTAAGTTAATTAAAAGTGTGTTGATTTATAAGCAGCTAAAATAAATTCATTTCATATTTCCATTTGGTTTTGCAAATTTCAGTTTTGAAATTTGAATTTCTCTCTCTTTTATTGTTTTATTTTTTACTGACACTGGGAAAATATGTCTGTTTACTTTAGAACAAATGCAGTTTCATTAAAACATTTTAAAAACATGCAAAAGTTCGTGTTTATAATGATATTAGGGTTTCTTTAGGTAGGAGTTCTGCAATTCAGAGGATCCATATGTGATACAAACAGTGAACAATTGGGAACACTAGCTGATAATGATATGATCATTTTTGGCAGTCTCTTTATGTAATTCTGGCAGAAGTGTATGATACATTAGTCATTTTCACAGAGAAGATATTGGTTCATGCCAGTCTCTTATTTGGTGTGCCATCTGCACCTTTTTTGTCAGTAAATTTAAAAGGAAAATATATCCATTGATAGACAATACTTTTATTTTTCAATTATTGTTCATAATTATTGTTCTCAGTCTTATATGTGGTATAATAAATAAAACAGAACTGAAATTACTTCTGGGCATCCTTTATTAATTGTAATACCTGTCACAATGCTGTTCTAATAAGTTTTAACACTTACATTTAATTTAAATTGCTTGAATTTACTGTCTCTTGAATTCTTAATTAAAAATGGAAGAGAAAGTGAGCTCTATTTATTGCATTATTCAGCATGAAGCAAACAATTTGACCCTAATAGTTTTTGTTTCCTCATCTGTAAATGTGGTTAATAAATATACATGATGCCTGAAAATTTAAGCTATTTTTCTATTGAAGGTAAAAATTAAAATTAATCTAAACTTAAAGGTTGGTGATAATCTGGTGGAATTGGGTGTTTTAAAGTTTGCTGATTTCCATTAACTTATTGTCTAGTGGAATCAGAAGAATTTGACACACTTATAATATATTTGAAGAAAGTGATATTATTCTGATAAGGCATTGAATGCCCTAAACACACAATATATATTTGTTCTGTTGATTTCAAGCACAAATGGACTAATTATGGCTTAAATGAAAGCTGTAAGTTAGTTAAGGAGAAGAATGAACAGATATTAATTGATATTTAAAATAATTATTTTTTATCACTGCAATTTTGCAGTGGTAAGTGGAAGAAACTGCTACCTCCAGCACAATTTTGTATTTTTGCTAGCCTGGTAAAAGTTCAGAGCAAAATGAGTTAGTTGTTCAAGAAACTGCTATCATTTAAGTAATTAAAACCTAATATGGTTGTATTTTTCAAATATATAAAATATTATTCTTGATAACAAAAATCTATTAAAGTATAGTTCTATATAAGGGACAGTAAATAGTTTACCTCTATTTTTTTTGTTTTTGTTTTTGGGTCACACCTGGCAGCGCTCAGGGGTTACTCCTGGCTCCATGCTCAGAAATTGCTCCTGGTAGGCACGGGGGATCATATGGGGCACCGGGATTCGAACGGATAACCTTTTGCATGAAAGGCAAACGCTTTGCCTCCATGCTATCTCCCGGGCCCCAGTTTACCACTATTATCACAATAAATGTTGATAGTTTTTTGAAATTAATGTAGTATTTGAAAAATATACCAATAGTTAAACTGAGTCCTAGTGTTTTTTATATAATTGACCACTGTGCCACGAATAGTTCTGATATGTTTTTTTTTTTTTTTTTTTTGGTTTTTGGGTCACACCCGGCAGCGCTCAGGGGTCACTCCTGGCTCCATGCTCAGAAATTGCTCCTGGCAGGCACGGGGGACCATATGGGGCACCAGGATTCTAACCGATGACCTTTTGCATGAAAGGCAAACGCCTTACCTCCTTGCTATCTCCCGGGCCCCGTTCTGATATGTTTTATTTATATTAGAGTTGACTAGATATATAATAAAACTACACTAATATGTCTATAAAATATAATTTGGGGGCCATAGAGATACTATAGTAGATAGGGTGCTCACTTTGCATGTGGCTAACTGGAACCCTGTAGGGTCCCCCAAGCCCTACGAGAAGTGACCCCTGAGTGAAGATCCAGAAGTAATCCCTAAGAACTGCCATGTATGATCATAATACCAAATGAAAAAACATAATTTCTTGTTCAAATTTTCTAGTGAAAGGCAAATAGTTTTACCAGGAATTACAAAGATGGAAGCTAATCGGTGAATTAACAGGCAAGCACTACACCATTTTTCCTACTAATAGAGAAAACTACTGAAGATTTATTATAGTAGTATAGTATAGCACTTTTATTCTTATGAATTAAAACATAGTATATCATTTAGAAACAGCCATCTGATTTCTTTCTAGCTATCTCAGGTAAACAAGTACCAGCATGGTACTCCTAGAATTAACAATTGGTAAATAAATTTTGATGGGCTGCTCAAGTGTTAAGAAGATAATTCATTTTCTGCATTCACCTATATGAACAACCAATCCTCTAGACTATAGATATTGCTTTGAGTGCAGATGTTGGTTTGAAACCTTAGAATGGCTTGATTTTAATGAATTAGTAGTCTTTAGTAAACTTTAGAGTTTAGTACATTTCAGTATATTAGTGAGTACGCCACTGATCAAGATGTATTTCTGCTATGTTTTTTTAGGTACTCACACCAAACTGTATTTAGTGCTTGCTGCTATTAGGACCCAGTGCTCATTGGTTACCTCCGGCCATGCTAACCATACATGTCAGGGTTCAAATCTGAGCCTCCTAGGAAAAACATGATTTCTAGTCTGCTAAGCTATATTTTAAGCAACTAGCATGACTTTAAATCATTTAGTTTATACATAACTATTAGTTATCTACTGAAGGCAATTTACTTTCTCTAATGCAAAATTAAAATACCCCAATAATGGGTTAATAGGAATAGATTAATTTATATTTAACCCACTTTTCCGTTAAATTTTGATTTTTAAGTAAATACTCTTGGTTTTTTTTTGGGGGGGGGCACACCCAGTAATGCTCAGGGGTTACTCCTGGCTATTCGCTCAGAAGTCGCCCCTGGCAGGCATGGGGGACCATATGGGGAACCGGGGGATCGAACTGCGGTCCGTCCTAGGTTAACACAGGCACCTTATCTCCAGCGCCACCGCCCGGCCCCATAAATACTCTTAAATTGGATTCACATAGTAATACTTTGAAATGTGGAAAAAATGCCCTCAGGATCATTTTGTTTGGTTTTGAAAATTTTGTTGTTTTGAGGATTGGAATAAAGAAGTAAAGAATAAATAAGTAAGGGTAGCAACTATAGCTCACAATTCTAAATACGAGGTTTACATAAGTAGCCTTACATAATACCTTGGGGTTTGATAGAGTAGCTTAAGCACCTGAGTGTATTATTTCACTGTAGGAAGCCCACATTTGATCCCCTCTTTCACATGATAGTTTAACTGTCATGCCCAGAACTAGAAGTAGTTTCTGAGCACCATTGGCTGAATCCGCCCAAGAAAACAAACAAAACCAATAATAATATATTTAAAAATTGAAATGAACCTTGGTAAATAGTAGCTGACTTTATTATCTAATTTTATTTGTAAGCTAGATGAAGTGTAGACAAGTAAAAAAAATAGATATATACATATTGATGGGTCTAGATAGAAATAGATTATGGATATACCTAACTTCCGAAAGCCCTAGAAATTTACCTAATCCTAAAGACATGCTGCTTGTTGTCAGAGTCACACTTACAAAAATCATTCTATGAAAATATCTTGCTATACAGTGGGTTAAGCCCAGGAAATGAGTAAATATCTGTTATTGTGGTGAAACTTACTTTCGATTCTGTCATGGTCACTTTTCCAAAAGTTTTTCAAGTACAGAATTATGCAGATGAACATCTAAGGTACTTTAAATGTGCTTTCTCTTTTCCCAAATGAGAGTAAAACCTGATAGCAATTACCCTTCCTTTCAATTCTAACATTCCAGTTATCAAACTATTACATCTTTAGAGTGACATAAAACCATCCATTTGGAACATAAGCCTCGTTATGAGTCAGACAAATATCAAGTACTCGTTAATCTTTTGGGGGTGTCATTCACTGAATTACATACTTTATAATACACTTTAATTTCTTAAAACTACTTGTTTTTATCATAAAATCTTCCCCTGATAATTTCTCAAATTAATATGGAATAATCACATGACATAATGGGGAATATTTTGTAGATAAAGCAATTATAGGTCTACATTGTCTTGATGAGGGAAAGCAATGCTTTGGTCCTGAAGTATATGGTGAAGAGCAGAGAGGGAAAGAAATTAAAAGAAGAGGAGATAGACTGGAAATAATAGGGTTTGGGGATTAAGGTGATCCAAGTACACTGGTATGTAAAAGAAAAGTATAGCTAAATATCCAAATCACAAAGATAGTTACTTGTAAAAAACAAGAGGTTCAAAATTTAAATAATCAAAATTAAAAATGTTCTTATCAAGGTGTCAGACTAGATATGGAGGTAGGGAGGTCGGAGATAAGTTGGAATGCCAGTGAATGTAAAAAAATAAAACAAAAACAAAACAAACAAACACTAGTGGTAAGATTACTGCTGGAACATCATACGTCTAATGCCCAACTATGAATTCCTTTGTAAATATGGAACTTTAATCATCTATTGTTTGTGAAAGGGAGGAAAATAATGCATTGCCTTATAATTAAGTCATTCTAAATTTTCCTTATTAGTTGGTAAATTGAACTCTTGTTAGTTTTAAAAGTATACTAAAGCTTTGACTCTTTTTCTACTCAGCAATCTCTGCAAATTCCCTTGCTGCCGTAGATAAAATATAGTGCCATTATTTCTAAATATGACTTTGAAGTTCCAGAGTATATTCTCAACTAAAGTGCTCAAGAGAGTTGTTTAATTGTCAAGTTGAAGAAATAAAGTCTTTCTGGTATGAAAAACTTTGTATTATATCAAGTACTTACCTGTCTTTACAAAAATCTATGTCGCCTATTTACTTACCTATCATTTTGGCTCTCATAGTAAGGGTTCCATCATCATATATTTCTTTAGTCTTTAATGTATGATTGGTTTATAGAAAGCTAATGAGATAGGAGAGCAACTGAGTTTTCACTTTACTTTGATGTTCTGACAATATAGCTTTCCTTACTTTGGTGTTCTATTTTTGTTTGTTTGTTTGTTTTGATTTTTTGTTTTATGTTTTTTGGGCCACACCCAGGAATTACTCCTGGCTGTGTGCTTAAAAATTGCTTCTGGCTTGGGGGACGCCAGGGATCAAAAAGTGGTCCATTCTAGGTTAGCACGTGCAAGGCTTGTGCCACCACTGCTTGTGCCCTACTGCTTGTGCCACCACTCGGCCCCTACTTTGATGTTTTGACAATATATCTTCCTTAGAAAAAATTTTAAGTAGAAAAAAATAATAAAATTTATTAAACAAAAAGAGAAAAAAAAACTTGATGTATTCATACTGATTCTCTGAATTCTTCATATAGTGGTTAAATAATTTTTTCAATATAATTTATCATACTTAAATCAATAATAAAAATATTTTAGCATTTATGTCTAGTTCCAACTTAAAAATAAATTTTGATATTTCCTGTTAAATTTAAAGTTTGCAAGATTTTCTGTTAAAGGGAATAGTTGTAGTAGAGAATGAAATTTGAAAAATTAAATCCAAAGAAAATTCTTTAATAATTTTTGATTCTTTAAAAATTACATAAAATGCATTTAAATGCAATTAATATTTTAATACAAAACTATGTCAATAAAACTATCTTAGTACATATTTTGATATTGACAAATTGCAATTCAACCTGTAATATTTGAAAAATGCTCACATGGAATAAATTTTACAAATACCTTTCGTGATTTTTTTAAGGACTGAAGTAAGTTGTTTTTCACTTATATAACATGTTTTTTATTGGTTATTTTTAACACTAACATTGAAATACAGAAGAAGTTTTCAGAGCAAACAAGCATGAGTCCGAACAAAATGATATTAGACTGTATAAAGTTTGTATACATTAAGCAATGTTGATAAAAATTGGTTTATAAAAATTCAAACTGTATTTCATATAACTATTCACTAGCTAGAAGCTTAAGAAGTTGAGTACCTCATAGTACAAATGAACACCTACACAGATGTCTACTCTAAGAACAGAACAACCAACACATATGAAAGAAAGTAGCAAGTGAAGTACTGATTATAAGTGGTACTTAACTTTATTAAACCAAGAGAACACTTTAACTAAAGTCTGAATGTGACAAAGGCAAATTACTTTGTTGTAATCCTGTTCATTAGCTGTCTGTGGCTGTGTCAGGGCCTGCCATTCAGCTAAATAAAGCAGCAACCTTGAAAATGTTAATTAGATGTTTTAGCCCAATTAATATTGAAGAACCTTTAATTTATAAATCTTCACCATTTTCCGTGAAATGTTATCACATGTTTATAAGGACAGTAGTCATGGAATTGTGACAAGACAATTTCTTTTGAAAACTTGAGTGTGAAATCACACACATATATGAATAGCTGATAGTTATCTCATTGAAGAATATTTCTAAACTATCAATGCAAAATGGACTTACTTTGACATTACTAAAATCGATTTGAAAATATCATATAAGATTACACCAATATTTAGGGAGAATCTGCCCTCTGTGAAATTCTGATAAAAATCAACAATACTTCATCATTTCATAAATTCTTCCGTTTGAAATTCATTCTTGATTTCTGATATGTAGTTTCTCAGGAAAAATAACATACAGAAATATTTTTGTAAAACCATTTATTAGTGGGTAAGTTTTTATCAGATCTTTATGCTCCACACTAGATAACACCTCGGAGAAAGTGAATTTAGTGAAAATTCGGTTCACAGAGGTATTAAATAGATCAGGAAGAGAATATTAAGGATCTTCCTTTAATTTTCTTTCACTTTGGTAATATGTAAGGCGATTTTTATTTAAAAACAGTGGAACTTCTATTGACAGATTACTTTGCTAATTTACATATTACCTAGAGAAGCTATTACTAAAGAATGCTTTCAACTTGGGAAATGAGGAAAAATTTTTTTAGCTTTAGGACATGTTTAAGCTTTAATATACAACAATAGCACTTCTCAAAAATCAGCAAAGTCAAAGTAAACTTCTGATTAAAAAATATTAAGGGCCTGAATCAGTGGCGTATGCTGTAAGGCATCTGCTTTGTGTGCTAGCCTAGGACAGACCATGTTTCAATCCTCCGGCGTCCCATGTGGTTCCCCAAGTCAGGAGCGATTTCTGAGCACATAGCAAGAAGTAACCCCTGAACATCACCGAATATGGCCAAAAACAAAACAAAACAAACAAAAAAAGCAAAAAATATTAAATTGATCAATTGACATAAGCTACTTCAAAATAGTACAATATTTTAAGATGAGTAGGATTATCTATACTTATTTAGTTTTTACATGCCTTTCTCAGTTATATTTAAAATCATAGTGACAGTTGACAGTGAATTATGGCCATTCCCATCACCAGTGTTGTCATCCCTCCACCCCTGTCCCAGCATGCATAACATACCACCCCTTTTGCCTTCTGGACTGCTAGTATAACAGGCTTCCTTTGAGTATAGCTTGTTGTAGATTGCGTTATCTTGACTCTGTTGTTGTTGACTTTGGGTTTGGTGTTTAGGTCTGATTATCTTTTATTTCCAGTCAGTTTTCATATAACTATTTGCTTCTGGGACCATGCACTTTTTTATTCCCCCTCAATTAATGAGGCAGAACAAGATAATTCAAGTTCTGTGGTTCTGTTGGAAAAAAAGGTGGGAGGAACCAGTCTAGAAGCTATAAATATAAATTTAAAAGAAGAAAGAGAAAGAAAAACCAAACCAAAATAAGCAACAACAAAGAACACAATAACAACTAAAAAAATAACTATAACAAAACAAAAAAGAAGAAAGAAAATAAAGAAAAAGAAAGGGAGCTAGCTAGTGTGGCAAGGATTTTTGGTTGTTTTTTGTTTTTGTTGTGTTTTGCATAGGCACAGTAGGTATTAGGGAAATTAGAATGGGGATTCTCCATCCTTGAAGCATACTGTCATGGCTCTGGACATGCTTATTGCCAAACCCCAAGGTCTTTTTATGCTGCAAGGTAACGTCTGCTCAGTTGTGGTTATCAAAATGAGTTCTCTGTAATTAGAGATCCTGATATTTGCACAGGATGAAGTCTAGAATACAGTCTTTCTTTATGGATCCAGAAGTTTGGCTCTGTCACAGTTGTTGCAGACATTTTTCTGTAATTAGTGATCCTGGTTTTTATTGCACAGATCCTAGGATGGAGCCTAGGATAGAGTCTTTCCTTAGGGTTCTAGATGTTCTGCTCAGTCACAGTCATCAAAGTCAGACCTCTAGAATTAGAGATTTTGGTTTTTGCATAAATCCTAGGCTAAAGCCTAGGCTACTGTCACCAGCATGAGAATACTGTGATTAGCACTGACTTTGCATGAATCTGGCCCTGACATCCATATGATCCGCAGAGCATTGTCAGGAGTAAGGAGTAAGTAATTCCTGAGTGTAGAGACAGGAAATAACCTCTGCGAATTGAGGGGTATATTTGCAAAACAAAACAAAATCTAAAAAAATCTCAACTAATGAATAGAGAAAATTAGTAAATTATATATAATTATATATTTTTATTTACTTTCCTTTAAATAATTGACATGCAAGTAGGTGTTTTGGAAATAATTAAGACATAATCAGCAACATTATAAAAATAAAAAGAAAGGGACTAGAGACAATATAGCGTATAAGGTGCCTACCTTATATGCAGCTGAACCTGGTTTAATTCTTTATAGCACATGATTGCCTAAGTATCAATTGGTGCAGGCCTGGAGGATTCCAAGCACATAGGGTGTCTCAGGCATTACAGAGCTTGCTCATCATTGAACCCACAAACCCTCACACTGAAACACCATCCAGGTTTATTGAGAATTTCCAGAAGGATACAGAGCCTCCAGAGCACTGTGTGAGAGACACTTCAAAACAACCCCCAAGAAAATCAAACCACAAACAATTCTTATGGTGGCCAGAGAGATGTTACCACAGGTAGGATACTTGCCTTCCACTAGGTCTACCCAGTTTAATTCCCAGCAACCCATATGGTCTTGAGCCTCTCAGAAGTGATCTTCGAGTGCAGAGTAGGTAGTAACTCCTGAGTATTGCTGGATGTGGCCTAAAAATAAATTAAAAATAGATAAAATAAATTGTTATAGTAGTAGACTACAATAATGGTAGTATTAACGCTATTGATGTGCAAATTTACTGTACTTCACCACCACCAAAGAAGCCAAGACTCTCCACAACTATCCCTATGTTATTCTATCTTTTCAAGTTAATAATTTTGTCCTTTTGGGAGAAATACGTGTACCAAAACGAGGAATAAATGAATCCTACATGAACTTTATCTTGAAATTTTTTGAAGGATCTCCCCAAATTTTTCCTTTGAGACTGAGCTATGTGACATTCCCATTAACAGTGAATGAACATTTCTTCTTTACCACATCTTTACCAATAATGATGCTTATAATATATTTAGTCCATTTTCACTGACATGAAATGATATCTCATTGTTTTGATTTGTCTATAGGTCATCCTGTTCTTCCTTAAAGAAGAATCTATTTACAGCCTTCCCATGTTGTTTTGTTTTTATTGTTTTTGTTGATAAGCATAATGAGTGATTAATCTATCTTGAATATTAGGCTTCAAAATGTGGTGTATGAAAATATTTTCTCTCATTTAGTATGGTATCTTTTTATTTTGAAAATTTTTTGCCATTCAAACCATTTTTATTTAATAAAATCTCTTTTGCTTATGTTGGTTTTGTTATCTTTGACAGTGACATCAAGTATTAAAACTACAAAGTAACTTTTTGAAAATAAAAGTGTTGCATATAGGGACCAAAGTTATAGCACAATGGTGGAGCATTTTCCTTGCATGTGGCTGACTCAGGATGGACATGGGTTTGATCCCAGGCATCTCACTAAGCCAGGAGTGATTTTTGAGTGCACATCCAGGAGTGAACCCTGAGCATCATTGGGTGAGGTTCAAAAACAAACAAACAAAAATGTTGCATATAGTTTTTTTCCCACAGCAAAGTATACAGGCAGTTTATGCTCATTTTCTAACTTTTTCTGTATTCTATTCTATTTAACCTTCTGTATTCTGGTTTATTTCCTCACCTCTCCACTAAAATGGCTCTCAGAACTGTCATTGTTAATCAAATCAATAGATATTTTTCACTATCCTCAATAGATGTTGGTCTTTCCTCTTTAGTTTTGCTCTTTCTATAAGTTCTGTGTCTCTGATTATCTTTTAAATTTATAACCCAAGAAATTAAACCATTCTTTCCTATATGGGACCTTCTTTGTTCATACATACTAAGGATTACATTTTCTAATCTTTTCACTATTTATACCCTTAGATGATTACATCCACTCCTAAGACTTATCTGCCATATAAAGTGTTATTTATGTCAAAGAAGTGGAGTCAGACCCTCTGAGTTCAGAGTTGAGCACTTTCTAGTAAATATATCAGGAGAAAAGGAGTATTGCAGCATCTCTATATACTATATAAGCAAATCCTTAATTTATACTATCATTTTTTCCGATGATAGGCCAGACATTGTAAGAAAAAATTATATGGAAAGTTATACAAAATAGCTCAAGGAGTCTAGATAGTCTACATGTCTAGCATAGAACTACTCTGAGGAGTGATTGAATAACCACTTGCTAATTGTTTGGGTCTACTAAATAGGTCATAGGAAGTTCATCTGGTCTAGCAACTTCCTAGTATTACTCAAGAATAAAAAAAATAAAGACAGGAACAGATGCTGTTGTAGAGGTCATGCCAAGAAAATGCAAGGCTTTGAAGATTTTCATTTCCTTGTAACTACCACCATTACCTCTTCAAATTTCAAGTTGAATGCTTGTCAGTATTAAAGTAAAAGAGACAAGTTGTTATTGCTGCATATTTATCATATTCTATAAGAGTACCTGACAAATTTATCTTAGTTAGGATGCTCTTTTTTAAGAAAACAAGTTTAGGAAATTAGTTTACCAGAAATTGTTACTTATTGGGGACTGTACAGGCCCTTTTCTTATAGAATTCTTATAATGTAATCACTCATATTGTGTTTTTTAGTGATCATTAGACTGCTCTGGATCAATAAGGTCATGTGATGTTTCCCCTAAAAATTACTATCCCCAGGGTACAATTAATTTAGTAATGGAAATAATAGAAGATAAAAATATTTACTATCCCTTGGGGTAGAAATAAATACAACAAATAGTATTTTTTTAAATATCAGAATGAAACAGATATTATTTCTTAGCAAATTGTACACTACTTCCTAAGTTTTCTCAATTTTTTTTCAGCCATGCTATCTGTGTAATGTGCCTCCAACAGCCAGGTGCTTATGAATGCCTATATCAGATATGCTCAGAACAGTCTGATAAATTAAAGAATTAAAAAGGGGTTGGGGGGGGGATTGCAAGCAATAGTCAGGTTGTCTCTAATACTTCTGAACTCCATATTCTTTTTTTTTTTTTTGGTTTTTGGGCCACACTCGGTGACGCTCAGGGGTTACTCCTGACTATGCGCTCAGAAGTCGCTCCTGGCTTGGGGGACCATATGGGGAACCGGGGATCGAACCGTGGTCCGTCCTAGGCTAGCATAGGCAAGCCAGGCACCTTACCTCCAGCGCCACCGCCCGGCCCCCTGAACTTCATATTCTAGCAAACCCGATTACTAGTATTTTTAAGGTAGTACTGAACACTTTCAAGTTCACAATGATGTAAATGTATTTTTATTGAAGTTTACACTTATATTAGTTGCCTACTATTTGTCTGTCCACCCCTAAATAATCTCGAAGCATAATTTTGTTTCTTTGCTCTGCTTTTCTGCTTTTCTTTTTTAATATGTTTTTAAAAAGCACAATATTTTTATATAAAACTCATGCAATGATTAGGTTTTTTTCTTCCTGCCCCGCAATGATTAGTTTGCTACTCCAGAGATATGTATTTCATTGGCAAAAATCAGTTACATATAGATCCTTTCTAGAATTTTTAAATCTGATAATAGGCAGGGCATCATATTAATCTCTCTATATAATACTTTATTTTTCTGGGGGTGTGTGTGTGGCCACATCGAGTGGCACTCAGGGGCTTTCTCGGCTATGCACTGAGAAATTGCCCCTGGCTGGGGGCCATATGGGACGTTGGGTAATTGAACCACAATCCATTCTAGGTCAGCCGCTTGCAAGGCAAACGCCCTACGACTGAGCCACAGCTCAGGTCCCTGTTGTTTTGTTTTGTTTTGTTTTGTTTTGGGGTCACACCCTACGGCTTCAGGAGTTTCTCTTGGCTCTGAGCTCAGAAATCGCTTTTGGCAGGCTCTGGGGATCTTATGGGACAAGATTCGAACCACTGACAGTTCTGGATCTGCTGCTTACAAGGCAAATGCCCTATCGCTGTGCTATCTCTCTGGCTGCTATTACTTTCTTTTTCAATCTTATAATTTTTAATCACTCATTTCCATATAAAGATTGACTTGCTTAAGTTAGATTTCAATTTGAGATGCCAGATTAAGCAAAAAAAAAAAAAATAAAAACCCTCAAGATTCCGAGTTACGCTTATCAAGTAAGCAACAACATTGCACTATTTGGGTTATACTTTTACTCAACTATTCAATGTTTATTTTATATTCATTGTAACTGAACAATATATATTTTATCAGAACCACTGTTTAACTTATATGTAATCAAACTAAATTGCTTTCTCTAACTTGTAACCAGACTTCTCTTCATAATAGCATCTTAGCTATACAATCTTCAATTAAATTAAGAAAATAGAATGCACTTTGTTTGCTTTCTAGGAAAATTTGTATAGTCCAGATATCATCTCACATCTTCAATTTGTTCTATACCACTTTTAGAAGGATCTATGTACAGATTTCATATGTAATTTTTAACCAGAGTGATTTAAAAGTCATTCATATTTAAATGTATTTCCACAACATGGATTCAATTTCTTTTTTGCTGGAATTCTGTAGCCTTAAATGCTAAAAAGAAATGAGTGCTCCTGGAAAAATGACTTCATTTTGCTTTTTTTGTCATAAATTAATCTGTAATTAATAATCTTTTCCAGAATTCCCTTTATAATAAACATTTATGTGTTGTTTTGCAGATAAAAAATTCATATCTTGTTAAACATCCGCAAGCTGACAAATAATATATAATTATGACGTGTATCT
Organism: Crocidura indochinensis; assembly: GCA_004027635.1. NCBI lineage: Eukaryota > Metazoa > Chordata > Mammalia > Eulipotyphla > Soricidae > Crocidura > Crocidura indochinensis. Next base: position 34,928 of record PVKC010000677.1, read on the forward strand.
ATAATAATCTAAAGAACATATGTTTTCACAGTTTTAATAATCATTTATGTAAGAGAAAAGCATGAATCTCAATTCTCACATTACTTTGATAAAAATGATTTGCATCGGCATCATAGATGTAGCAAAGGTTATTTGAAAAAAAAGTGAAAAGCAAATGTAAATATTTTCCAATATTTAGGCAAAAGTAATTTTTCTTCATAAAAATCTCATTGTTCTTAATCACAAATGGTTGAGTCAAATGTTTGCTTTTCAAGTGAGGTCTACCATTAAGACTGCTTTTGAAAGCATGCATTAAGATAGAAGGATGGTGAGTTGCTATAATTTTCAGTTCATGTTACTTCTTGAGTACTGTCACTTCTCTATAAAGCTATAGAAAGTGAACATTAGCCCTTTAAAGGAGTCACATTTCAAGGATCAGGTGGGAAAGACAGAAGTGCTGGATGCACCTCACTGCACTGCTGTTCATCCCCAACACTTTGCACAATGTGAGAATGTTTAATAATTCCAACCCAACCTAGAGATAAGAATCTATGGTGTCACATCACAACCGACAGTGCTGGTGTGAGATTTGCAGTAAAACAATATTCCAGCTGTAGCTTTCATTTGCAGAAATAAAACAGCAGAAGAGGAGGGAAAAGGGCCAGGAGAAGATAAACACTTCTATCCTGGAACAGAGCTGACATTACATTAATAGCTAGATTCAAACAACGAGAGAAAATCCAACCTCAGGACCTAAAACTGACAGGCATTATATCATTGAAAATCTACTGCTCTATCTCGTATTTAAAGCTAGCCAGCTAATGTTTAGTTATTCAGAGAGCTCACCAAATATAAATAAGCACTTGCCTAAATAAAGTCTATGGCAACTGTGGGACAGGCGGCCTTATTTTTTGCCCATTAATCACTAGAAACTTCACACGCCGTGAAAGTCTCAGGGGATATTTCTGGCTGGGAAAAAGATCCTCCCTCCTCAGTTCTAATCAGTCCATCCCATCTGTAATGGCTTTAGAAAATTGTTAATGACATAAAGTGACAGTCGAAGGGCTTTTTGGTCTGTCAGTGTAAGGTTACTATGAGCTCTCTAACAAACTACTACATGCAGGCCTCAAAGCTGATGGAAAATGATCTGGATTACGAAGGAATAAATTTGATATGTTAGCAATCACAAGCAGGGACTGAAAAGAAAGGCTTCCTTAATACGATTCTTTCATGCTATAATGGGAACTATGAAGATAAATCTGGCTCAGAGACAAACCCACATAAGACTGCTGCGAGCATTCAGAATATAGATCTTGGTTATGAGATGTGTAAAACACACAATGGCCTGAAAAAGGAGCTAAGTATATAAGTGCAAACAAACCAGTGCTTATAGTTAGCATGGTATTTTGAATGAAGCTTTATGCCTAAAGGACACGCTCCTACTAGCAGATGAAGATGAAGAATTTAACAGTAAGTACTGTTTTTTATATATGGAAGTCTAATCTGAAAATGTTCTAGAAAATTGTGAACAGAAATAAATTTCAATGAACATTTTTCTATCCTCACCAAATTGAAAAACCTAGCTTTCCTTAATACAAAGCATTGCTTTTCTTCCAGTTCCACAACGTTGCTTGGGATTCATGAAAATTCTGAGCAGTGATGTAAGAATAAATGCAATTTGAAGTATATGTTAAATATGTGACATCACATCACATCACATGGTATAATCTTATTCCTTCCATTCTATAAAATTTCTGCACAGAATTAATGAAAACCATACATATTTGAGATTTTGAATAGTTAAAATAGGTGGATAATGATAAGGATATGGAAAACTAGATAAATGGAAATCTAGAAAAGGCTAACTCTATTCCAAAGCAGTATAGCAATTTTTTCATGCTTTCTCCCTAATATTTGTAATATAGACCTCATTAGAGTATTATGAAAAGTTACTGTCCAAAGTTTCCCACCCATCTCCTGTATATTGTTCTGATAAATATAAAAATAAGATATTCTGATATTTTCACACATTTTTAATATTAGATGAAAAATTGTTGCCTAAAAGATAATTTTATAAACAAGTAACATGCCTCACATATCCAACAAGGAACTGAAAGATTTAACCTCTGTATAGAGAATGTCATTACATTCCATATCATATTTTATGTCATATATTTTTCTGACAACAAATTTGGTGATCTTCAAAGTAAGGTACTTTTCTTATTAATCTGATATGATAACTACTTCAAAAACTCATTTTATTCAATGACATCTAAGGATGACACTCAACTCTGTGATTCCATAATTCATGACCTTTGTTTTAGATATCATATAGCAAAAAGAAGAATCAATCCACTAATAGAACCTGAACTATACCACAACTATGCATTGAAAATAGGGATGGCATGAAGAAAAATAAAATATGAGCTTTAATGAATAATTTTATTGTACAAAGCAATCTCAACTTTTTCAACTTTTGTTAAATATTATGCTTCAAAAATTATAGACAGAACTGAGATATTACTGGAATTCTGAAAGTTCATTCCTTTTAACTCTATAATAAGTTATCAACTTTTGAGACATATACTAATTCTTTCAGAGTACCAGGAAAGAACCTCACAAATATCTATTTTATTGTTCTCAGAAGACATAATAAGATATAATATACTAATTTAAAAATATAATATATTTTATATATTTAAATATAATATTCTAATTAAAAAAATTTTACATAAGGACCCAAATAACACCTTGGTGGCATGAAAGCATAAACTTTCTTTCCAAAACTTCCAATTTAGTATTATTTTGTAATATACAATGCAAAAAAAAGAGACTATTAGTAACTTACTGATGGTTTTATCTAACATATATAATAAGTTAAAAAAAAGATTATTTTGAAAAAATCTGTAATAGAGCAAGTGGCAATTCTGATTAATAAAATTCTGGTAAGGAAGGAAACCTAATATTAATAAAAATTCAATAATCTATGACAGTGCATAGAAAAATGATGTTCATTTTAAAAATATCTAAAGGAATTATGATACTAAAAGTGATTTGTGTTCTATCATAAATACAGGTAGATTTTTATTTTTTAACTCTATTGGAAAAATTATTTTTGAAATAGGGTTTGTAAACTAAGAATGTTTTTCTAATGACCTCAATATCATTAGAAATTCTCTGATTTAAATCTAACACATTTTTTTGCAAAAAGAATTTGGTTAAATTTGTTTAGTTCTATGCCCTCAGTTTCAACCAAGTTACTGCATTACTTAACTTTTTCTAGTGGCTGCATAATATTTCACTGTGTATATGCATACCACACTTTTAAAAAATACACTATTTAATTGAATTACTGAGAATAGTTCATGATTGAGTTTTAGTCATAGAATGCCCAGTACCTTTCACCAGTGCATATTTACTGCCTCCTATATCCCCAGGTTCTCTTGCATCCTCCCCTCTGGCCTTTCCCTGACCTATTCTTTAGTAGACATTTTTATTTTCTCTTTTTCTCTCGCTCTTTTTTTCTTTTATAAACTGTGGCTTACAATATTGTTACCAAAGGGATATTGCGCATAAAAATTAGTTTCATTTGAGCATCCAGTTTTGCCCAGAGTGATCATTTCAAACTGTTATTGTCACAGTGGTCCTTTCTATGCCCTAACTGCATATTTTGCTATGTGTGTCAAGCTTCCTACCAAGGACTGATCTTCCAACTTTTCTATTGTCTTTGTATATTAATACCATTCTCTCTCTCTCTCTCTCTCTCTCTCTCTCTCTCTCTCTCTCTCTCTCCTTTGGTTTTTGGGTCACCCCCGGCACCTCTCAGAGGTTACTCCTGGCTCTGCGCTCAGAAATCGCTCCTGGCAAGCTCCGGGGACCATATGGGATGTCAGGATTCGAACCACTGAACTTCTGCATGCAAGGCAAATGCCTTGTCTCCATACTATCTCTCTGGCTCTATAAATCGCTCTTATAGATATATCCAAATAAATGTAATCAGTTTATGCTTATCCTTCTCACACTCATTTTACTCAGCATAATACTCCCAATATCCATCCATGTATTAGCAAACTTCATGAATTCATTTTTCTAATAGCTGTATATTATTCCACTGTGTATATACACCATAGTTTATCCTCTCATCCATCTCGGGTGTTATCCACTCGTCTGTTCTTGAGATGTTTCCAGTCTCTGGGTATTGTAACTAGTGCTGCAATGCACATAAGAGTGCAGAAGATTTTGCTGCATTTTGTTTTGGGGCCCCTAAGGTATATACCATAACTTTAAATTTAAAATGTAACCTGGGTATAATCACATGCATTGTTGCTGGTATTCTCATAATCCCATCCCCTAAACTGTTGATAGTCTCCTTACACCCTTGTAAAGTCTTCCAAAGCTTTTCTTTTTTGGTAGGGCAGACTTCTCTGGAAGTTACCTTTGATTTCGGTAACTGGATGGTCCCAACTGTTTTATTCTCCTAAAGTTTTAGGATCTGTATATGTTGAGAAGAAGTGATATTCATGCCTCTGATCTACTTTCAGATTAGATTCTCATCTTAAATTGATTATTTCCCAAAAGTACTAGATCCACACTACCTGTATGCCTATCACTATCAATGTCCTAAGAATCTCCCAATGACCTCCTTCCACCACCTCTCTTAGGTTAGCTCAAACCTGTAGAACAACTCTTGAGTTGCAATTGTCCATTTATTGCTCCGATACTTCAGTTCTTTGTATCCTGAATATGAGAGTCCTCTTCTGCATTAGTTCTTTATATACTGACTTAACTAAGCATGATACTCTCTAGTTCATTTATGTAACACCAAATTTCATGGTTCTGTCTTTTTCTTTTAGCAAAGTCATATTCCATAGTCTAATATAAACCAATCATCTGTTCTTAGTCACACAGGTTATTTTCAGTTACTGGCCATTGTGAATAGTGTTGCAATGAGCATATGGTCACATTCCAAATAATGTTTTTTGACCTTTGGTGTAAATGACTAGGGGTTGGATTGTTGCATTGTATGGAAACTCAATTACTAGTTTTTATTTACTTTTTAAACTTTATTTACTGATTAATCGTTTTTGGGGGGCCACATCCAGCGGCGCTCAGGTGTTACTCCTGGCTCTGCACACAGAAATCACCCATTCAGTTCCATTGGTGATGGCCCTAATTCACTGTCACTTTGTACCTTAAATATAAGATTTGTAATTCAAATTGTTCACAATAAAAAGAAAGAGTAATAAGTTCTAACTATCATAGTTATAGTGATACCTTTTCTATTCTACACTGGTCCACTGTTTGTGGCAAGCTTGCTACCATGGAATAATCTGACAGGCCCTCATCACTACCATCTTTGGATAATATTACCATACACTCTTATTTTTATTATATAACACATATGAGTGAGATTATTCTTTGTCTATTCCTCACTGTTTCACATTTTCACTTGGCATTATAATCTTCATAATATCCATGTATAAGAAAATTTTATAACTTCATTTTTTACTGATATCTACATAGTATTCCATTGTATATATGTACCGCAGTTTCTTGAGACACTCATATGTTCTCAGGCACTTTGGTTGTTTCTAGGTTCTGACTATTTTAAATAGCGATGTACTAAATAGGAATACAGAGGGCTTTTCTGTACTGTTTTGGATTCCTAGGAGTAGTATTGATGGCTTATATATAAGCTCATTTTCTAGTTTTCTGAGAAATATTCCTATTGTTTACCAAAAAGCTTAGACTTATTTGACTTATTTGGCATTCCTACTGGCAATGAATGAGTCCCTTTCTTCCCACATCTGTGCCAACACTGGTTATTTTTGTTCTTTGTGATGTGTCAGTCTCAGTGGTGTGAGCTAATATCTCATTACTGTTTTGTTTTACATATCTCTGATGATCAATAATGTATTATTTTATCATGTGTCTTTTGGCCATCTGTATTTCTTCTTTGAGGAAAGTTCTGCTTGTTTCTTCTCCCCATTTTTATGAGGTTATATTTCTTTTTTTTTTTCTTTTTGGTTTTTGGGCCACACCCAGTGACGCTCAGGGGTTACTTCTGACTATGCGCTCAGAAGTCGCTCCTGGCAGGCACTGGGGACCATATGGGAACCGGGGGATCGAACCGTGGTCCATCCTAGGCTAGCGCAGACAAGGCAGCAGGCACCTTACCTCCTGCACCACCTCCCGGCTCCCTATGAGGTTATATTTCATTTTTTTGTTGAGCTGTACCAGTGCCTTGTATATCTTAGATATTGACCCTTTATCACATGAATATTACCTGATTAGTTTAAATTATCCCATGGTAGTCTTTGTATTCCAGTCATCATTTTTTTGAGATGCAGAATCTTCTTATACTATATTCTTTAATATAGTTACCTTTGCTCATCTTTGCTCCACTTGCTTGACCGGTGATGTTTCTTCCTTGAAGATGCCCTTAGCTTCAATATCATGGAATATATTTTCTACATTTTCTCTATGTTACTTATAGCTACAGGTATAATAAAGGCCTTCAAATTACTTTGAACTTTGTGCATGGCATTAAATAGAGTTTAAATTAAATTAAATCTAAGTTTACCCATTTTTCCTTATAGCTGACTAGTTACCCCAGTACCACTTGCTTAATTTGTATTTCTTTTTCCTTTTTCAAAGATGAATTAATCATATACCTTCAGGTCCACCTCAGAATATTTAAGTCTATTTCTTTTATTTGCAAGTCTGTCTTTATTCCTGTACCATGCTGTTTTAATGTCAACTGCTTTATAGTACTATTTAAAGTTAGGAAATAAAATGCCTCTCGTCTTCTTTTTGAAAAATATTGCTTTATTTTTACTCATGAATGTTATATAAATTTCAGAAGCATTTAATTCAATCTTTGAAAAAATGTCATGGATATTATTATAGTGATTTCATAAAATATGTACAATGCTTTTGGAAGTACTGCCCTTTTACTGACATTAATCCTACCAATCCATGAGCAGGGTATATATTTCCACTCCTTGTGCCCTCTTTTTATAACTTAAAGTAATGTTTTGTAGTTTTTTTTATTTCTTGTTTGCTTGTTTTGGAGTCACACCCAGGGGTTACTCCTGGCTCTGTGCTAAGAAATTACTCCTGGCATGCCCGGGGACCATATGTGTTCCTGGAATTTGAACCACTGTCTGTCCTGGATCGGCTGCATGCAAGACAAATGTCCTACAGCTCTGCTACCTCTCTGGCCCCAAAGTTTTGTAATTTTTATTGTATAGTTCTTTCACCTCTTTAGTTAAATTGACTTTAAGGTTCTTCGTTTTCTAGAAATAATAAATTTGCATGATAAAGTAACTGACTACAAAATTAATATGTCAAAATATATGGCTTTTCTATGTACAAATAATGAAGAAAGAAAGATATGGGGAGTGTTTTATATTCTAGACATGATTTCTTTTGCAAGACAGGTACTTCTTACTATTATGTAGTCCTTTTGTTTATTTTTGCTTCTGCTTTTTTTGACAATGGCATTAAATCATTAAAGATGCCTTTAGATTCACTATCATGAAGGTTTCTGCACAAGTTTTCCTCATATAGTTTACTAAGGTATTTAATATAATTTTAATATACTTTTATAAAATATGTGAGATAATTTTCTCAATTGTTAATACGTGTCTGACAAATTTTGCATCAATATTTGTTGGAAATATTCTTTACTCATTTCATACTCTTAGTCATTGACAATTATGAGTTAATCCAAAGGTCTCTTTCTCTGTTCTCAGTTCTATACTGCTCTTCTGAGAGTCTATTTTTATCCAGTACCCACCAGTTGTGATTCCTCAATTCAGAAGAAAGGATAAATTCTGAGTACCATTGGTTTTTGTCCAAAAATAAAAACTAAAAAAAAATTAATAGTATTTGAATTGTTTCTAAAGAACATTTTAGGGACTTAATTGAATCTGTATAATGGTTTAGAGAGGAGAGTCATTTGGCAAAGATGATTTTTGGAAGTTGATACAATAAATTTGTGAAGAAAATTAATATTTTCGTGTAATACTATAACCCTATAGGAGAGATGCAAAGGTTCACAGTCTGTCCCTTACTTGATGATGGAGAAAGAGGGCCAAGGGTAAGGCAGGACTAATAATATTCATTAAAGTACAGGGTACAGAAATAACCTCACTTGTGATACTGAGGTGGGCAATGGAATTCCAGATACAGTGAATGTTCAGTGGAGTTTAGAAAGTAGCTATATATAAAAATAAAAAAATTAAAAAAGAAAGTAGCTATAATATACAAAAGTGAATGGTGACTCTGTCATTGTGCTGATAGGTCCTTTGGTGGGCAGTTATGCTATGCAAACTCCTTTTTGGTACAGAAAACCACTAGTCCTTGAAGTTTGTTACTTTAGAGGGCCAGTCTTCTTATCTGTGCACCCCAGCCCTATTGTCATTATCTTGAGTATATTTTAATTCTCCATTAGCTTTCTTTCTAACAATTGGGTTAGAGTGATAGTACAGGGATTCACACAATTATTATACATGCAGACAGTCCTGATTCAATTATCAGGACATTATAAAGTCCTCAAACACTATGGGTTCTGTATCAGAGGCAAGAGTCTGCAGTAGCATGGTGTACTTCTCCCCCACCACCATAACATACTACTTATCTCATTTGGTTGTGATAATTAATAAATATAAACTTAAAACAGTTGACAATGTCTGACTTATAGTGAATCACAGTAAATGTTAGACGTCTTCATTCACTCAATGATTAAACCCCCTATGAAGAAGAAGTAGTTAGTTCCTCTCTTATGGCTTGTGTTAAATAAAATTTGATTGACAAAAATTTAATTTGAAACAATTAACTGTAAATGTAGGTGATAAAATATAGCTCACTGTTTATAATAATCATTTTATTTTGTTTTATTTTGGGTCACACTTGCAGTGCTCAGGGCTTACTCCTGGCTCTGTGCTCTGAGATTGGTTGTATAAGTGATCAGGAACAATATGATCAGGGACAATATGTGGTTTGAGACATAAAACTAGGTTGTTTTCTGTGCAAGAAAAGTGCCTTATCTTCTGTACTAACTCTCTAAACTGCATATTTGTGCATATTCTGGAGGAAAAAATAATAAAAATTACACATCGCAGAATTTAAAAAAAATCAGAGTACAATACCAAAGTATATTTCCTCTACCAATTTTTCTAAAAAGTCACATATGAAGCAGATAAAGAAAGTGTTATATACAAAGCATGCATTATAATTTAGCTCATTCTAGCCTAACATTCTTCTCAAACTTACTCTTCGATAATTTTCCCCAATGGAATAAAATAGCTTAAATGTTAATTCAGCAACAAGATCCACTCCTGTTATGTTCCATTGGCCAAAAGTCTGTATATTAGTTATGACACATGATATAATATTTTCTAATGTATTGACTAGAAAACAGAAGCTACAATGTTTGCCACTCTATAATAATAAATTGCTAGCAGGGTTGGAGAGATAGCATAGAAATATGGCATTTGCCTTGCATGCAAAAGGACAGTGGTTTGAATTCCAGTATCCCATATGGTCCCCTGAGCCTGTTGGGAGTGATTTCTGAGCATAGAGCCAGGAATTACCCCTGAATGCTGCCGGGTGTGACCCAAAAACAAAACAAAATAAAATAAAATAATAAATTCTTAGCATATAGATTGCATTGAAAATAAAGAAAATAAATATTATAGATATTTTGTGCACACATTAAAACATTTGGCTTCATAAACAGAGCTTCTAGGACTTTGGTGAGGGATGGGTAGTGAATAAACTGGGAGAAAAAATGCCTAGTCAGGTGGTAGATTAAAAAATAAACTAAAGAAAACCTCAGTTATAGAGCTATATCCAAAGGAATAACAGTGGAATTAGAGTAGAGGAATGTATTCAAAGATGCTAAAAATTATGCTATTTTAACTTAAACATATTTTATAGAAAGTAAAGAGTATTTTATAGTCATTCTACAGAATGAATTTGATTTGATTTGAACTTTAAGACAAATTGCAAACTTTTGGTCCACCAATGATAAGGTATTTGTTATTGTTTCTCAAGGATATAAAGTAAATAAAATTTTAAAACCTGTTTTAATTTCTTCTTGTGTTTTTTATTTTAAACTATCTTGACTATTAGAGTCATATTTGTGGTACATATATTATAAAACTGTGAAAATATAGAAAGGCTGAATTTTCAATTTTTTTCAGTTACTAATTCTAACTAAACAACAAATATCTTGGTAGAGTTGAAGAAATTTTGAGATTTTAATAGTTATAGTCAAATAAAATTCATTTATAATAAATGGTTAATTATATTCATTAATATATCATAACTTCATTATCAGTACTATTAATCAGCACAATCTATGATAGTGATTAGCATTAAAGTAATAATGATAAGCATTTACTGAATAATTACTTTGCATATGGTACTATGATATATGTTCAAGTACATAAATATCTGGCATAGTCCCTTACATAAAAGAGGTAATGTAAAAGCATTACAATTCACTAGCTATGAAGAGTAGCATGTGATAAAATGAATTATGGGAAAGTAATTGCTACTAGAGTTCAAAGAAAAGCAAGTTGACCATAGTTGAAAAGTCTTTAGAAAAAGCTATATGGAGGAGGTGAGCCTTGAATAGGCTTTTGAGGAAGGAACAAATTAAGATAAATACAAAGGAAGGACAACTAGTCAGGGAACATTGCAAAAGCAAAGGTGGAGGTCGAGTTCCCACGCCTATTTTAAGGACTAGTAGACAAGTAAACAATTGGACTAACAGACTGCTTTGACCAAAGCATAAGACTTATAAAGAGAATTAAGCAAAGTATTCAGAAATTTGGGTAGAAACAAGTTACCAGGTATCTTTGATGTCAAACTAATGATAGTCTATTTTGAATAAACTTATTTATGTTGTATAAAGTGGTGAACCATAAGTTTGAACAAAGTAGTACAAAGCTATAAAGTAGCTTTAGGAAACTGTACTTTCAAATTTAAGATAATAATTTTGAGTATGTAACAATATAATATTTTAGAAAAATGAGAACCTTATGAAGGAAAAGAAAAAAACAATATGAGATCCGTCATTTATTACAAAATTTCAAAACAAAATATAACAGTATAATAAATAACCAAATATTCACCATCCATTTTATAAAACAATGCTTATTCCATGACCCATTTAGTGTATCTCCAGATTTTTGAAACCAGTGGTCATATGTTTAACTTATATTGTTATGTATTAATTTCTAAGAAATAATACTCATTGAATCAAATACATTTTCCTAGTTTCTTTTATTATACTATAATTTGGTATCATCCCTATTGGTTAATTTGTTTTTGTTTTCTTTGCCAATGGAATCAGTTGAAGACATTTCTGGGGTGTACATTCTGAATAATTCTGCCTATGTTTACATCATTATATTTTATTAATTTTGATAAAATCTCATGAGCTTGAATCCAAATTGAGTTAGGTTTGAGTACAGTCTTAAATTGAAATTAAGTTTCATTTTTCTCATGTCATCCAGTATTTCCAACACCATTTAAGGAGGAGGCCTTCCTTTTTTCATATCATGTACCTAGCATCTTTGCCATAGATCAACTGGTCCATAAATCTAAGGAAATATTTCTGGACTTCCAGTTCTATTCCTTAGGCAAAAAAGTCTATAATCTGTACTCGAAAATTTTCATTGCTACAGCTTTTAGTACAATTTAAATCCAGTATATATAATGCCTCACATTTTCTCTTTTCTCAGAATAGCTTTGGACATTTAGAAAGCTTTATTAATTCATATAAAATTTAGTAGAGTTTGTTCTAAGTCCTTAAAGAATGTCATTTGCATTTTAATGGGAAATGAGGCTTTTTTGTATAGTGCTTTGGGGAGAGTTTTATAATATACTCATAATAAGAGATAATATCTAAGGTATGTAAGTCATAAAGATAACTAACAAATAAATACTCTAAAAATGGGGAAAGGAAACGAATGGACAAGTATACATGGATTTCAATAGGCATATGAAAACATGTTCATTGACACAGAATCAGGAAAATGCAAATTAAAGTCAATTAGATATTAGCTCATGAGAATGAGAATGACCTATATAAAAACTTAGAAACAGCAATTATTGGCCTCTTTCATTGTTAATGGCAATATTTTCTAGAATGACCTATGTGGAAAACAGCACAAAGATTTCTTTTAAAAGTTAGACAGGAACATTCATATGTTATTCCACTTCTTAGAATCTACTCTCCAAACACAAAAGAAACCACATCAAGTTTTAAAGATGTTCACATACATCCTTTGATTGTAGTATTTGATATAATAGTATATGGAAGTAGTATATATTAATTAAAATGATTGGAAGAAAAATACATGGCATTTGTACATGATGGAACACTATGAAACAAAGAAAAGATGAAAAATGCAGTTTCTTCGGATTGCATGGGACTAAAGAGTAATCTATTAAGTGAAATAAGTAGAAGCAGAAAATAAAATGCCAAATATTTTTGCACATCTGTAGTATACAGAACAGGTAATATTAATATACAGTATAGGTAATATTAAATGATAGCAGAGCTCTGGACTTGAAGAGAAAACTGTGAATGGGGTTGAGAGGGAAAGAATAAATGGACTAGAAATGACATAAAACATTAGTTGAAGGCATTGGACACTTAGGGGTTTAGCTGTAGTAGCTTATATATCAAGGCCATAAACATTATTGTAAATATGTTATCTAGAATATATTCCTTTATTCAGTAACTATGTGCAGCAATATTTTTCATATTTGTCATATCTTTAACCAATCCACAGTTTTTATGTGGATTAAATGTCATCTTTAAAAATATCAGCTAGGGCCAGAGATATAGCATGGAGGTAAGGTGTTTGCCTTGCATGCAGAGGTCCGTGGTTCGAATCCCGGCTTCCCATATGGTCCCCCGAGCTCTGCCAGTAGCAATTTCTGAGCATAGAGCCAGGAGTAACCCCTGAGCACTGCCAGTTGTGACCAAAAACAAAAACAAAAATATATCAGCTATGGCCAGAATGGTGGTGCAGTGGTAGGATTGCCTTGCACGCTTTTAACCTAGGACAGACTGCGGTTCAATCCCCCAGCATCCCATATGGTCGCCCAAGCCAGGAGCTATTTCTGAGCATATAGCCAGGAGTGACCTCTAAGCGTCACAGGTTGTGGTACAAAACCAAGAAAAACAAATCTCTCTCTCTCTCTCTCTCTCTCTCTCTCTCTCTCTCTCTTTCTCTCTCTCTCTTTCTCTCTCTCTGTCTCTCTCTCTTTCTCTTTCTTTTTCTCTCTCTATCTATATATGATATATACCTATATAGAGATATATAATAAAAATGAAATTAAAGTATGAGTTAAATTTAAAAAATTAATATTAAATTTTATTTTAATAGTAAAAAATAAAAAATTATATTAAAAGCTAAAATTCTGTTAAAGATTTCTTAAAATGTGATATTTATAATATCAGTTAAAAACTTATATAAACCACATTGCTTTCAGCAGGCTCCCAGTAGTCATTGGAAAATATATCCTAGAAAATAGCAAAGAATCTCATGACAAATGAAATTAGCCTATAGACCAGAACTCATATGATAACAGTTTATTGTAAGTGCATATATTGGTTTGTATTTGCAAATATACTTTAGAATATACTTATATTGGTGATAAAGGGCAATATTCTTACATATAAATAACATTGCTTCTGCTGCAGCATTTTCTTTCCAATTGCCTATTGTTCCTAATATTCAATTAATAATGACAGAATTTCACAATGACAGAAGCACAGTTCACAGTTTCAAACTACCATGACTATTCTAATTTTTAAGTTCTTATTTATCTCTAACAGCCATCTCCATAGATTCACTCAGTTCTCAAAAGAATGTAAACCAAGCTTGTAAAAACAATGGGTACTTTGACTATGTAGCTGCAAGCAGGCAATCTTAGGAGAAAGTGGACCAGGTCCCTACCATGCAAAAGCCACTCTTGCTATGCCTATCACCCACAATTGCCACTTCACCAAAGGACCTGCTTCACTACTCATCTTAGATGAGTGTCTGTAAAGACAGTGTCTGTCTCTAGAGATATCTTAGTATCTGTAGAGATACTATTCAGATCATAACTTCAGATGTACTGATCTTCGGGCTGACATTGCCAGCACTTTATTGGAGTGTGCGCAGGCAGCCTCCCCAAGCCTTTTTCATCCCACTGGAAGTCCTGGCAGACAATATTCCCCACAAAAGCTACAGTATAAGCAATAGTGGTTGGAATTTCTGGACCACACAGCCATGAAACAGCTCCAATTTTTAAATACTGTCACCTCAGAGGAGCAAACCACTTTAGATACCAATGTATATTTGAAATAACCTAATGTTAAGAAACAAACAAACAAACAAAAAAGCAACAAAATGATCAACTAACAAGAGCTTACTAAAACTTCTGGCAATGTCTTAGTGACCTCATTACAAGATGTAATAATTTTCACAAAATTTCTTGTTTCTGTTCTCTTTTTCTTCTTGTTTTTCTGTTTTTTTTCTTTTTTTTTTTAAATAATTTTATTCCAAGTTACCTAAAATGAAAAGCATTGTGTTTAACTGTGTCAGCTATATAATACGTGATATTTAAATACATTTAAATTTACAAAATCAGAAGGATTTATTAGGGTCATACAATGAAATTAATTGGGATATTTTTCACAGAGTTCAATTAAAGAAGTATTATTAATGGGAAAGTTTACCAAACACAGAGCTATTAATTCATGTGACTGAAAACTCTGCTAGAATTTTATTAATGGTCTTAAATGACTCAGTGTCAGTATTTTCATCCCTTATGTTGCAATAGCCCTTCATTCTTGACATTCAAATTCCTTTAAAACTAACCAAAGTAATTAAAATTCTATCACAGGAGAAAGGCAGATTCTTTGTCTGTGAAGGCAGGCGGAAGGACTCAGCCCCTACTGTGAAATTACCAACTGGGAGAGACTGAGGTGGCCTGTCGCTTGTGCATGTTTCTCTACTCTTCTGTCTTCCAAAACCCTCATAAGAGGACCAAGAGGGGCCCAGTAAAACCTCTCTCCTAGAGACAGTCTCCAGAAGAGTATGGCCTCTCTATTTTGTTTCATGTCCACACATCTTTCTAACTAATGAATCTCAAGATAACACGTGGAAAAAAATCACATCACAAGCATGAATGAGGAAAACTTGAAGGCAAACATAATGCAAAAATAATGAAGATGATAGCTCTGCTGACCCAAAAAATACCGACCATCAACCAGAATACAAGAGCCACACACTGAGTGGGAGAAACTATTCACCCAGTACCCATTACATAAGGGATTAATATCCAAAATATATAAGGCATTGACAGAACTTTACAAGAAAAAAAATCTAATCCCATCAAAAAATGGGGAGAAGAAATGAAAAGACATTTCTTAAAGAAGAAACACAAATGTCCAAAAGGCACATGAAAAAATGCTCCACATCACTAATCATTAGGGAGATGCAAATGAAACAACTATGAGGTACTGTATCATGCCACAGAGATTGGCACATATCACAAAGAATGAGAACATGCAGTGCTGGTGGGATGTGGAGAGAAAAGAACTCAACCACTTCTGGTAGGAATGTTGTCTAGTCCAATCTTTATGGAAAGCGATATGGAGATTCTTTCCAAAATTGGAAATTGAGCTCCCATATGATCCAGCTATACCACTCTAGGGATATAACCTAGAAACTCAAAAATACAATACAAAAACCCCTTCCTCAAACCTATATTCATTCCAGTGCTATTTACAATAGCCAGACTCTGGAAATGACCAAGATGCCCTTCAACAGATGAATAGCTAAAGAAACTGTGGTACATATACATATTGGCATATTATGCAGCCGTCAAGAAAGATGAAGTCATGAAATTTCCCTATACATGGATGTACTTGGAATCTATTATGCTGAGTGAAATAAGTCAGAGGTAGAGAGATAGACATAGAATAGTCTCCCTCATACATGGGTTTTAAGAAAAATAAAAGATATTTTTGTAATAATTCTCGGAGACAAAGAGAGGAAGGCTGGAAATTCCATCTCACCACATGAAGCTCACCACAGAGTGATGAGTTCAGTTAGAGAAATAACTACACTGAGAACTATCATAACAATGTGAATTAATTAGGGATGTAGAAAGCTTGGGTGGGGTGGGGAGGAGGGAGTTTGGGACATTCGTGATTGGAATGTTGCACTTGTGAAGTGGGGGTGTTCTTTACATGACTGAAACCCAACTATAATCATATTTGTAATCAAGAGCCAGGCGGTGACGCTGGAGGTAAGGTGCCCGCCTTGCCTGCGCTAGCCTAGGACGGACCTCCGTTCGGTCCCCCGGTTTCCCAGATGGTCCCCCAAGCCAGGAGCGACCTCTGAACGCATAGCCAGGAGTAACCCCTGACCGTCACCTGGTGTGGCCCAAAAACCAAAAAATAAATAAATAAATAAATAAAATCTATTCTAAGAGCAAAACATATTCTATACAGATTACAGTGTTTTTGTGCAGAGTATTACTTTGTATATACAAACATTTATAAGTGGATAAAATATGGTGGATAAATTCTGACAATTTGAGATGACATTTTAGAAAATAAATGTAGGGTTTAAGGATTAGAAGCATCGAGGATTTGTGAAAAATGAGAAAAACTGTTATAAAGACTATTTCATGTTCCTCCATAAAAGATGTGCATATATGCATAAAAGACATATATATATGCAGGCTCTTGAAAAGGAAAAAATGAATCTTTTTCCAAATTTATTATGCATTTGGTTCCATGTTGTATGGATTTTTTTTACAAGATAAAGTAAAATGTAATTTAGAAGAAAGTTAGGATTGAGGAAAATTTTTGCTGCGTTGAAGGAAACAGGATAGAAACACACTACAAAATCAACAGAGTAGCAGAAATGTGTATTTTTATGTTTTTATATATGGTAGACATATGTGTGTAGTAGACTAGAAAGAATGAAATGTAGGATTTGGATATTTTGATTTTATGTTACATACTTTAAATAGTAACTTATGTTTATAGACAATTAATGACTGATATCATGGCACATCTACCATATAGTAATCAAGCATATTTTAGATATACTGCTTTATAAATTAAATTAACCTCACGTTTTCACAAATACAGAAAAAACATTTCACTTCTAAGTTCTATGAATTTTTCTAAGCAAATATAATTATATTAAAAATGGTAAAAATATAATTATTTCTTTATCAAAAGAATACAAAACTTAGGCAAATATTCTCCTTAGAAATAGAATTTATCAATATGTTTTTTGACTGACTCTTATCAATTTCAGTAAATTGGCAATATAAAATATATTTTAGCAGTTTATATAACTTATGGAGTATGAGAAGTAATGATAAAAATCAATCTACAAGTATTTTGCAATTCATATTTTGCATTTTTGTCCATTTCTAGCATCTTTTAGGACTACAGCTTCGCTCTTGGTCTGCTGAAAGTTTGAATCCAGGCTTCCCATATACAAAGCATAAAATCTATCTCTAGATCTATCTATATGATCTCCTGGCCCTTTTTGTATGTTTCATAATTCACTATTATGAAATCAAGTATAAAGTAGAGCAAAAACCACATATTTTCATTTAGTAGTTGAATAAATATTATATAAACAGTGTAAAATTTAATTTTAGCTCACAAAGTCTTTAAGTAAAAAGAATTTTCTTTTCTGTATGAACTCAGAGATAAAAGTTAAATCAAAGTCATAGAAGGCCCCTCTGTATACTGTCTCCAAAGCACCCATAAGTTTTCTCCTGCCTGGCATATTCCTTATATAGTATCATTTTTCTTAGCTCGAAACTACATCGAAGATGAATCTTTTGTTCTTATTTTTGCTAAAGCTTCTATCTTTCGGTGATGACCTCAGTTTAGCATGTGATCATAAGATGTATCTGCACATTGTTGGTACATTGATGACATGTATGTTCCCATCAAGAAGACTATCACAGAATTCAGTAGATGCTAACATTTTTCCAACTGTATGTGTGAAAGTGACGTTTCCTGTTAATTTTGTTCTCTTGCTGAACTCTCCAACAAAAGACTTCTGTGGGAGGTAGAATGATGTCATTATAGTCATAGCACAAAATTTTCAACCTTTAGAATGAGACATATTGTGGCATATATTTCACTTCTTTTAAAAGCAGTGGAATAAAAACTTGGAAGATTATATCAATTTTTATATGTTCAAGTATGAGGGTTTCCAGAGACTTGAAAATGACTCAAGGGCTAAAATCTACTTTGGTTCACAGTTTTTTCCTGTAGTCTTAAAAAAGGCAAGCCCATCTATAACTGAATATATATATGAGAACAAGAGACTTAGATATCAATGTCTGATATGCTAATATGCTGTACTGATAAGACAATTTAAAGTTATAACTGAAATTTTTTAAAAAAATGTTCTGATTTTAAATCTGACATATGACATTTAAACATTGTCACTTTTATTTATACTATTAAAAATACTGAAATTATGGTACAGAGAGGTAGCGTGGAGGTAGGGTGTTTACTTTGCATGCAGAAGGACAGAAAAACGGTGGTTTGAATCCCAGCATCCCATATGGTCCCCCGAGACCACCAGGACTGATTTCTGAGTGTAGAGCCAGGAGTAACTGCTGACGCTGCTGGGTGTGACCCCCCCAAAAAAAAACAAAAAATACTGAAAATAATTTATTGAATTTATTAGAAAACTAACACTGACAATCTCACCCTGAAACCCAGAGAAGTAGGCAAATATGATATCAATGTGTATCTCTATTTTACAAGAATAAGCCACTAGTTCAAGAAATACAAAATTTTAAAGAATAAGTTTGTGCTATATTTCCCAGGTAAATAGCTCAAAAGACTAGAATGTGTGCTTGATATGCACAAAACTTTAAGTTCAATGGCTTTAAACCATACTACATGGTGTCCCAAGCACAAGTATAGCATTTAAGATTCCTGAACACAGTTCGGTATATATAGGAATCTGTTAAGCACAAGAGGGCAACCCTACTGGTCCTTGGCTCAATTGGTGTGAATAGCACACCACATCATCAAATCACTGATTTTTCAAACATGAACCAGTCAAATATCACTTCCAGACTGTTGAATGTTATCTTGGACCCTTTCTCTTTACCTCTACCCAAAGTTTAATGTACATGTAGTACTAGTGACAGGAAAAAGACAATGAAGCAAAAGAAGATATTTAAAGTAACTTTCCAATATTAATAATTCATAGGTTTCCAATGTTAATCCCAGATATCAAACCACGGGCAAAAAAAAATAAAGCGTAGAAAATGATAATCTAAATAAACACTAAATAAAATCTAGTTATATCACACACAAACTATAGAAAATCAAAGACAAGTCAAAATTGAAAATTAGAATTTTTTTTTTTTTGGTTTTTTGGGTCACACCTGGCAGTGCTCAGGGGTTACTCCTGGCTCCATGCTCAGAAATTGCTCCTGGCAGGCACGGGGGACCATATGAGGCACTGGGATTCGAACCGATGACCTTTTGCATGAAAGGCAAATGCCTTACCTCCATGCTATCTCCCTGGCCCTAGAATATTTTTAAAATGAATCTTACTAAGTAAAAAAAAAGTGAAGAGTTACAGCAAATGTTCTTTCTAAAACAATGCTAATAAGAGAAATAAAAAAATTAAAGTTTAGAGAAAAACTCAACCTATGATTAAATTATGTAAACTTACTCTTTAGAAGATAAAGAGAAATATAGACATTTTTAGATAACCAAATTTTATCACTGGCATTCTTAAACTATTTAAGTTTTAAATTATTTACAGTGGTGACATAAAATGGGTCAACAACTCATTTGTTGAATCTTTTTTAAAGTGACAAAACTGGTATAAAAAGTATAAATATATGTTGTATAGAGTTAATACAAAGAAATATAGGGATGGAATAAATAAAGCATTTTGATAAATAAAATGGAAGCCTTTTAGGTTTCTTTGTTTTTGTTTGCCACTTAATATGACATACCGTAATTCCTAAAGTACCATTAATTCTAGACAGTGCTCCTGGCCCCTAGGGACTGCACACAATGATGCTCATGTAGTGCCAGGTATGGAAGCTTTTTGAATGCTTCTAGATATGTAAGATAACTGCTATACTATTTCCTGGAACCCTGACTTTCTTTCTAGTTATTTTAATAATAAACTTATTTAACCTCATAAGTTAATAATGCCTCATATGATTTTTGCATGAGATAAATTAAATGTAGGTTAGCTGTATCATTACAGATATAAGCTATAAATTAAGAATACTTTGTTATGAGTCTTATATCAAAGGTGTGTCGATACTGTATGAGCTGTGGTTAGGCTAACTATGTAAACTGTAGAATGGTAACACAGACTTTTAGAAAGTAATTGTTAACAGAAATGCTAAAAAAATGTTATGCTAGATTATACATTGTTTGACACAAAACAAAGATCATCCCTGTTTTTTTTTATATCTGTTTGTTTACAGTGTGGTTTCACCCAAAACAAAGGTCATTTCTGGTTCCTTTGTATCTTTTTGTTTACAACTTAGTTTTACCCCAAAACAGAGATTGTCTTACATGTAAAGCTGGGCAAGCCTGACTCAGGATATCCTGAGCTATCTGTCCTTATTCTTTCTTTACTTGCCTGCCCAGAGGTGATCTCTGTACAGAATAAAAAAAAAATTACAGTTCTGGTAGGCAGTTTACTCTTGATATGATGTAGAATATTGCCAAACTACATGTATTTCACCCTTAGCTTGGTTTGGATTATTTCATACATGATCCTGCTTTAGACTCGTTCACCCAGGGTTACTAATACAGTGTTATATACAATCAATGAAAGCAAAATATAGATAAGATAAAGGAAAAATAACAAATGTAGTAAAGAGCCAATAGAAACATGAAAATTTCTAACAATTTAATTACATCAAATTTTGGGAAACTGTCTAGCAGCACACAAGGACCCAAGTTAATTCCTTACAATACTCAAGTGACAGAGTAGACCATAAATTCAGTGTTCAGTAACTTCAAAATTGTATATTGCAATAACTGCATTATGCAACATAGTAGTACTCAAGTCCAGAGGTTCGTGAGCAACTGAGATTACATCTTATAGTGCTCAGTAATGTGGGTTGGCCAAAAGCATAGTAAATGCCCTACCTGCTGCACTATCTTTCAAGCCCCAACAATTATTTTTTCTTAATTTTAATTGAGGTATCATTGTTTACAATATAATTAATATTGCTGCTTTATGCTATTGCATCACACCTACCACCAAAGTGTCAATGTGCTACCAAATTTTCCCTTTGTTCTTTATTATCCACTCTTACTCCAACCTGGGAACCTCAGTTCTGAGTTCTATTGGCAATATCTCAGAACTTATTTACACTGAATATGTATTGTGCATTCCCTTGCTTTTTTTCTTTACATTCTATGGATGAGCTAATCAATTGCTCATGAGTTAATCATTTTCTTTCTGATTTGATTCATTTATTATGTGACTAGCTAGTTCTGTCCAAGTTAAAAATAATGCAAAACTGGGGCCAGGTAGTGGCGCTGGAGGTAAGGTGCCTGTGCTAACCTAGGACGGACCACGGTTCGATCCCCCGGTTCCCCATATGGTCCCCCATGCCTGCCAGGAGTGACTTCTGAGCGAATAGCCAGGAGTAACCCCTGAGCATCACCGGGTGTGGCCCAAAAACCAAAAAAAAAAAAATAATGCAAAACTTTATGTTTGTATAGTTGAGCAACAATACATTGTGTATACATCCCACATTTATTTACCTGCTCATCTGTTAGTATTTAGGTCGTTTCCGAATCTTAGTTATTGTAAATAATGTTGCAATGAACATAGTTGTATATATGCCATTAATTTCTTGTTTATGTATGTGTTTGTGTGTTTGTATGTGTGTTCTTAGGATAGATGTACAGGAATTCCTTGCTGAAATATATGGAGTTCCTTTTTTTCAATTTTATAAAACTGTCCATAGTGTTTTCCATAAAACTGATTCAGACAACTATGTATATTCTATTATATTGTATTATATATATTTATCAGTAATAGAAAAAGTTCTTTTTTAAAAAACATTTCATCAGCATTCATTGTTTCATGGGTTTTTATATATAAAACGAAGGTGTGAGATTATCTAATATTTAATTTTCTCCTTCTGGCTTATTTTGCTTAACTTGCTTTCTAATTACATCCAGATTGCTGCAAACTGCAAGAACCCACATTTTCTTATAGCTACATAATTCATTTTATACACATATATAAAGTTTTATATTTTTTATCATTGGAACATTTGGGTTGTTTTCATATACTGGATATTGTACTTAGTACACAGTTAGCATATATCTTTTCAAATTATTTCAGTTAGCATATATCTTTTCAAATTGTTTGGGGTAAATTGCAAAGAAAATAATTGATTCTAAGAGGTATCTACTCTTACTTTTTGGAGATATCTTGATACAGTTTTCCATAGATCCTTTATCAGATTACATTTCTACTGACACTGGTTATTTCCACTCATTTTGTTATGTCATTATGATTTGTGTAGATGACATCTCATTGTTGCCTAGTTTGCATATCCCTGATATAAAAATAGTAGTGAGAGCTGGAGTGATATTACAGAAGGTATGGCATTTGCCTTTCACACTGAAGTCTGGATTCAGGTCCTGACATCTTATATGATCTTCTAAGATATCCAAGAGTAATTTCTGATTGCAGAGCCAGGAGTAACCTCTGAGTACCTCTGAGAGTCTGGCTCTAAAACCTTATACACAATGAGTACTTTTAATATGCTCACTGATATTATTATTTAATATGCTCTTCTGCTCTTCAGGAACTGCTTGACATTATCTTTCCTTATTTTTATTGACTTTATTAATGTTTTTTGTTTTTGTTAAGCTTTATAAAGGCTTAGCCTTTATCTGATGTATTATGTGTAATTATTTTCCCTATTTGGTAGAGTGTCATTCACTTTTTTTAAGGTGAATTTCTTTTGCCATGAAAAAACATTTAAATGTGACTGTGTCTGACTGTTTATAATGTTTTGTTATTTCTACTAATAAAATAAAACCACTGAACACCACTTAGTTTCACACCTGAATATTTTCTTCCATGTATGTGATACCCTACCAAAAAAAGTAAATATAGAAAAAGATAAATATACATATATCACAGTTGAAAAACTTGAGAAACTATCTCACATATATCTCGCACTGGGAATTTCCTGCTCTGGAACCCACTTTCAACCTCCTAACTTCAGACTCTAACACATCTAAGTGATATCACCTCTTCTACCCCACTAACTGCAACTGTTTCTGGTTTTAATATCTTACTTCAAATAACTCCATAATTGACCTTTAAGCAAATAGGGTCACTAGTTATGCTCTTATATGAACACTTAAATAGCATGCTAGGACACTGACATTGTTAGATCAATAATTATAGAGAAAAACAGTGTGCTTAAATATACAAATAGTTCAGATCTCAGACAACTGGTACTCTGAGTATCAAATCACAGCATCCACAAATCTTTACAAAAGTGAAGAAACAAAGAAAAATGCTCTGGTAGACAGACCACTAGTCCTGCTAAATTCATACAAACCATCAACTTTTAATGAGGAACTTAAAGTCAATGATCCATGCAATGGCCACTGAAATGAGCCAGTCATTGAAAGTACAATCCAACTGTCAATAAACTGTTATAGAGAGTCAGAGTTCATGGAAATGGAATTGAAGCAGTCAAAAAATGCAATAGGGGCCAGAGAGATAGCATGGAGTTAACGTGTTTGCCTTGCATGCAGAAGGTCGGTGGTTTGAATCCAGCATCCTGTATGGTCCCCTGAGCCTACCAGGAGCTCAGGCTGAGCATAGAGCCAAGAGCACTGTCGGGTGTGACCCAAAAAACAAGCAAACAAACAAACAAAATATACAATAGCCAGATATAACAATAGACTTCAGCTGTGGAGTACCATAATGTAATGTTGCAGACAAAATACCATAGTATGAATATAACTCAATCATGAACAACTTTATATACCATACCATAGAGGTTCAAATAGCATTTTCATTTAAACATAAAACAGATAAAACTTATCTTATAGGAAATGTAATTTAGAAAGGGAGAGGTCTAGCCTAGAGAGGAGAAGGACAGAGAAGAAAAGAAATCAAAGTGGTAAAGTAGAATATGAGAAAGGAAAGTAATGGAGGAACAGGACCTGTGACTTGGGAGAGTGTTATTATAAAATGACACCCAGCTATTAACCCAAAAAAGGCATTTTCCCATCTTCTTCTTTCCTGTAAATCTCTCTTTTAATATGTAAAAGTTGACCTGGATTACTCTAGACCTTTTTTCCAGTGTATGGGGTTGGTTTAATAAAGAAAGAGGCAGTTTTGTTTTTGGTTCAGACAGAAACCATGAAGGGACAAGCTACAGACACCATAGCCATTCTTTCCTGAGTGGCTTGCTTTATTAATCCTTCATCACCACTCTGCTTTTTCAGTCCCATCCACATGGGAATAGTGATATGGTGTGCGGAGTCATTTCACAATGTGTGTGGATTTTATTTACAATAGGCACCTGAATGGGGGCTTGAGACCCAGGTACCTGAGAAGAATCTAACAGCGGTGAGTTATTTGACCCTTAGGTAGAAAATCACCAGTAAGACCTCCTTCAGCTGAACTGAGTGTGCAGTGCCCTTCACTAGAACATCGCTGTACATGGCCCCTGTTCTGAATGTGGGAGATGCCTCTTCAGGAAGGACAGAAACAGGCAGTGAAGGGGAGAGAGAGAGATGAAGACTCTGAGCAGTGGCCCAGAAGCTGAGTCCTACAGCGTTTCTTCTACCAAAGGTACTTTGTGTGAGGACCTCAGCCTCGACAACCTGCAGCAACTTATTGAGGTTACTGATGGGGTAGAAGCCAAAGAGAAAAATTCGTTTGAGGGGGACCAACAACAACGAGATAAGTGGGTCCCTTCAACCAAGGTTAAGTCTTAGGAACTGGAGGCTTTTAATAAGTTCCAGGAGACCTCAACTTCTGTCTACCATAGAAGATGATGAAGAAATGGAGAAAAAGATGGAGGATCCAAGTCAGCCTTAGTAAGCCCTCTGCTTTCAGAACCTCCTGCAATTTTTTTGTAGGTTAATCTAGATTCTATTTGTGTCAGTCACTATACTGCTGGTTAAACTGTGTGTTCCATTTAAACTTTGTATTCTACCTGTATAGAACTTAATGCTATTCTTTTGTTCTATGCTCCACTGCAAATAGATAATTTTGTGTCTATTGTTAGTGGTTTAATATTAGTTTGCTCAGTTCCAGGAAAATGCATAATGCTGTTAGATTCTTAATGGTTCTCAGCTATCCTAGTGAATGTTCCCCAAATGCTATGATGTTTGATTGTACATGTTATTTAGTAACTTATTCTCAAAATTGTCTGCTAAAATGCTCTAATGTCTTTGTCTACAGAAATCTAGAAAAAAGGAACTTAGATACTATATACTTTTATTACTGTACTCATTCTAAGAATGTTTATCAAACTAATCATCAAACTGTATATATATGCATAAATTTTCTCGTGATTTTTAATAAAAATATATACAAAGGAACTTGAATGTTGTAGATTCGTATTACAGTGCTCAGTATAAGAATGTTTAAGAATTTTCCAAATCAGTGTATCTGCAGAAAGGTTCTAATGTTTATGTTCATGGAAGTCTATGAAAAAATTGTATGTATAAAACAAAGATATAAAAATAGCTAATTGTTTTGGACTATGCATGCACAATCAGACCTTTGACGATTTTATAGCCAACTTTTACTGAGCCTGTTGCAAAATAATGAACACTTTTATAAATTCTGATATGGGATTCTTGTCTCTGGTGGAGAATAGTAAAACAAAATTTTATAGCTCATCTCTCTTATGTTTTTGTTTTGTGTTAACAGAAAAAGTGAAATTGTAAGATAACATCCAGCAATTAACCCAAAATAAGTGTGTTACCCCATCTTCTTCTGTTTTGTAAATCTCTTTTAATATGTAAAAGCCCAACTGATTACTCTTGACCTTACCCCTCCTAGTGTATGAGTATTGGTTTCTTAGCACAAAGTGAAAAGCCTTGGATGCATGTCTATCCTTTCCTGACTGCTTGATTTATTAATCCTTTGCTACTAACCTGCTTCTTCAAACACATCCTCATGGTACATGGGGTGTTTTTACAACATGTTTTGATTTTATATCCCATGATTTAACTATACATCCAAAACACAGGTTAAACAACTCTGAAAACATGAGATCTAAGCTGTAACTACTAAACTTAGTAATGTGCTTTCCAAGGTGGCAAGCAAAGGGTGAGGGACTGTGGGGGCCCTGGTGATGGAAACTGTCACTGGTGATAG
>PVKC010000678.1:0-18137 GCA_004027635.1 Crocidura indochinensis
GGCCAGTGGTCGGCAACCTGCGGCTCGCGAGCTACATGTGGCTTTTTACACTTTTAATTTGGCTCTTCTGTGTGCCGCGGCAGCCACTCCAGGAGTCAGTGCGCCCCTGTGTGCAGCCCATGCTGGCTCCAAGAGTGTAAGATGATACCCAGTATCACCCCCAAACAAAGGTGCTCCCCCAACATCATCCTTTCTTAAACCTCTTCCTTTGATATGTAAAAGTCCACTGAATATGTACTTTTTTCTCTCTCTCTTGACCTGAAGCCTCCTGGTGGGAATTAGTTTTAATAATGAAAGAGGTATTCTAGCTTTTTGGGCTCCAGGCAGAGAATACAAGGTAAAAGGCCACTGACTCCATGATCATCCTTTCCTGGCTAGCTTGGTTTATTATTTCTTTCCTGCTACCCTGCTTCTTCAGATCAGGTTGGGTGGGGTTTATAAATACAGTGCCCGGAGTGATCGTAAAACAAATATTTTATTTTGCACAAGAGTGGGCATCTTCCATGAAGGGATTCTCAACCCAGAGTTTTCTTTTCTGTGGATTCTCATGTTCAGAGTACTCATGATTAAAGTTGTGAGCTAATGTCCCTAAATGCTGTTTTTCATATTAATTATGACTTTCTGCATAATATAAGTGCCAATCAGAAATTTTTTGATAGAGTGGAAACATTTCAATATCTCCTTCTCAGACACAGATATCCCAGAATCAGATTCTTTTTGAACATCCATCTTATGTCTCACTGTAAAAACTACTTGTGAAACTCCCCTGCAGAGAAATATTAAGTTCATAGAGAAAATGAACAATGTCTGCCAAATACACAAGCTTAGCTACTCATTCCTTGTCCAACTGTGGCTGTACAAAGTCAGAGTTCTGCTCTCACAGGAACTGCATTACTTCTTCCATCTTGCCAACAAGGCAAGAGAGCACCCTTCCCCTGAACAGCCACTTCACTTCTTCATGGAGAAGATGCAAGTAGTGGGCATCCATACTTGTACCCAGGGTGGTGAATAACCTGAATTTGATCACAATTGTGAATTTCACAAATTATCTTTACTGTGTCATCTGTCACAGAGTTTAGTTCAGCAGGGAGTTTTTTGAATCCAGTCTATCATACAGTGAATGAATATAATGTACTGGTTTCCAACTTCTGTTTCTTGTGACTACACAAAAACACTAAACCATGTATAGTGCATCATATGTACATACATCAACACATCAGATTATTATTCTGAGTGAAATGAGTCAGAAGGAGAAGTATAGACACAGAATAATCATTTGTGGCATATAAGAATAATAAATGGCAATATGGTAATAATATCTAGAGAAAATAGGGACGAGGGACAGGAGTACTAGTTCACAATAGGAAGCTTGCCATAAAAAGTGTTGAGTTCAGTTAGAATAGAGAAAGGTACATTATGACATTGATAGTTGGAACATATCACTCTGGACAAGAACTGGACGCTGAAAATGGATAAGGGACATGCATGGTACCCTTTAATTAACAATATTGCAAACTACGGTGTCATAAAGAAAATTTTGCTAACCTCAGTGTCATAAAGGAAAAGAGAGATAGAGAGAAAAAAGCAAAATGCCTGTCCCTGACATACGCAGAGGAGAGTGAAGGGGAAGGAAACAAGGGACATTGGTGGTTGGGAAAGTGCACTGGTGAAGGGTGATGTATATTCTATGATTGAAACTCAAGTATGAATAATTTTGTAACAAATATGCTTAAATAAAAAAATCAATTTTTAAATGTTTTAGCACTCTATCATAATTCCTTTATGACATATCATATGCCTTTAATAAAGTGCCATTTTTGTTTTTGTATGTATTTTAGTTTGGTTTCTTGCAGCACACACTAAAGTGTCAATAGATTTTTTTCCTTTCAGTGAAATCACTACTTTTCTCTGGAGCACTGTCCTTGCTCTTAAAGATTGTTAAAATGTTTTACTCTTTTACCTGTTTCATCTCCATATTGTAGGGTTTCAAATTTTCAGCACATTTTGGTTATCAAGAGGAAACGTTTTGAAAAGTTTTGCTTACTTATTATCAGAAATCAAAGTATTTTTCCTCGAGAAGGATGTTCACTATCCAGAATTAACAAACGATCAGTGGAAACTGTATTTCATGATGGGTGCTACTTCACATATAAATCAGCTTAATCATAAACTACAGGGGAAAGAAAACACAATTTTTTCGATGTTGAGAAGTTATTTTGTTTGAAAACAAATTATCTGTTTTTGTTCAAGATTTTGACAGAGAAACTTTGATTCATCTTTCAAGCCTGTTGAAACATTGCCAAGAAAATAATTCTGATATTGACATTACCTATTTTTAAAACAGCACTTTTAAATAGGAGGGAAGCTTTTCTCAAGAGGTTTCAGGATTTCAGAAACAGCAAAGCGACATTGGCCTTTGTTAAAAAAAAAAACCTCTGGATGCCACTGTAATGGAATTCAAATTTTCTCCCTTTAATATAGACATTGGCAACTTTGAAATGCAATTTAGCCAATACTGCGATATTTGAAGGCCGGCCGCGGGCCACAAAATGTTGTATGGAGGGTTGCAAGTTTGAGACCCCTGCCTTACAGGCTTGAGGGACCATATGGGATGCGGAGGATCAAACCTGGGTCTGCCGCATACATAGCAAAAACCCTACCTGCTGTGTTATTGCTCTGGCCCCAACCTCCTTTATCCTAATTTACAGCTTTACAGATTTACAGTTAATAAATATTTTTTTCTTGAGCTGATGTAATTTAACTATGTAAATTAATATACTAGAATTCTGGCAACCATTTCATGTCTGAAGTGAGAGTTTTTAGAGTGAAGTTTTCATCATTTTACTGACTGATGTTTTTCCAGAGTAAAATCACTAGGATGTAGACAAAATTGAGTCTCTGGAGCTTACAGTCCAGAACATGATTAAAATAAACAAGGCATTGCGGGATGTGGCTCTGCTGAGCTGCTCAGTCTTTCCTTAGGCTTCCTCCACTGCTTCTAAAATATCTCTTCTGCTTTCATGGAGCATATGTGAAGTAGGCGAAGCTAGGTAGGTCACAAGAGGAGATGGCACTACATGTCTCCCAATCTCTGCTTGCTCCCCTCTGAGTAGTACAAATGGGGCGGGCATGCTCCATCTAGGTCTCAATGTGATTTGGGAAGTGGCAAACTCAAAATCCCAGAAAGCAGAACACCAGGTCACACAAATGGGGAACCCTCTGCTCAGGTGACACTGCCCAAAAACCTCCTTTCTCACTCCCTGCAGTCTCTTCCCCAGGGGAAAAACTAAGAAGAAAAGTCAACTATGTAAGTGAGCCTTAATAGTATAGTCTTTCCTAATTTCATAATTGACTAGATATTAAATTATTCACGATATGTTTATTCACTTTTTCTATTTTTTTTTTTTTTTTTTTTTGGTTTTTGGGCCACACCCGGTGACGTTCAGGGGTTACTCCTGGCTATTTGCTCAGAAGTCGCTCCTGGCAGGCACGGGAGACCATATGGGGAACCGGGGGATCGAGCCGTGGTCCGTCCTAGGCAAGCGCTGGCAAGGCAGGCACCTTACCTGCAGCGCCACCACCCAGCCCCCTTATTCACTTTTTCAAACAGAGAACTTTATTCTCTAAAAGGAGAAGTAACACTTCAAGTTACATGTATAGGTGACTTTTAATGAAAGAGTGAGGACTAGGGAACACTAAATTTATGCCACATTAATTCAACTTGTCCTGCAGAGATAAACAGGTGCTATACTGTAATAGCAATCTGTAGTAAAATGTAAATTTCTATTAAAAAATAGGGTCAGAGAAATAGCACAGTGGTACGGTGTTTGCCTTTCACGCAGCCAACCCAGGAGGAACCTGGTTCAA
This sequence comes from Crocidura indochinensis, assembly GCA_004027635.1. Taxonomy (NCBI): domain Eukaryota; kingdom Metazoa; phylum Chordata; class Mammalia; order Eulipotyphla; family Soricidae; genus Crocidura; species Crocidura indochinensis. The sequence continues at coordinate 3,868 of PVKC010000678.1, forward strand.
TTCTTAGCATCCCTTATGGTCCCCTAGACTGCCAGGGGCGATTTCTGAGTGCAGAGCCAGGAGTAACCCATTAGCATCACTGGGTGTGGGCCAAAAAATCAACTAACCAACCAACCAATCAATAAAGCTAAAAAAAAAAAAAGTATATATAACTTGAAAATACATTCAGTTCTACAGGGTTCAACTGAATTGACTACTGAAAATGTAGGCATGTCATGGAACTTATATATATATATATATATATATATATATATATATATAATATATAATATATATATATACATACAGAAGGGTTTATATATAAATAAAAAAAATTAAAAAATATTATATAGGGGCTGGAGAGATACCATGGAGGTAAGGCATTTATTTGCCTTGCATGCAGAAGGTTGGTGGTTCAAATCACAGCATCCCATATGGTCCCCCTGAGCCTGCCAGGAGCAATTTCTGAGCATAGAGCCAGGACTAACCCCTGAGTGCTGCCAAGTGCATCCCAAAAACAAAAACAAAAATTATATAATTATATATACACTCACATATATTTAATATATACAAATATTTATTATATATTATAAATAATATATTAATATATATTTATAAAGTATAAATATATATGCATGGCTTTGAGGTTATTTATTTTTGCCACTCCTGGTGGTACTCAGGGGACTATATGGGATACCAGGGGTTGAACCTCGGTTTGCCATCTGCAAGGCAAATACCTTACCCACTGTGCTATTGCTCTAGCCTTGTCATTGAGATTTTTTTTTTTTTTTTGGCCACAGCTGGCAATGCTCAGGGGTTACTTTTGGCTCTGCGCTCAGAAATTGCTCCTGGCAGACTCAGAGAACCATATGGATGCCAGGAATTTAACTGGGGTCTGTCCTGGGTTGGCCGAGTGCAAGTTTAATGCCCTACCTCTGTACTATCGCTTTGGCCCCATGACATTGAGATTCTTAAGCATATCAATAAAAACCTATCTATCTAATAATGAATCACATTCTATATCAGAACATTATGAAGTACAAATGAAAAGGACACAATCCTGTGCCATACAAATCGTAATATGGACAGAAAGATGAACAAATAAAGCCAATCACTCAATACTGACCTGACAGGGTACATAGGTATGGAGGGTAGTAGTGTGACTACACCAATAATGGAGTGATTAACTCCAAAACTTAAGCTGGAAACGAGCTAGGGAATGCAGCTCAGCAGCAGAGTGTTTTGTGCTCTGTATGTGGGAGGTCCTGGTTAAGTTCTGATACCAGAAAAAAAAAAAGTTGAAGAGTCAGGGAAGATATCTCAATGTCCTGGGGCATATGCCTGACATAAATAGTGTTTAATGAACTCAATCCCAAGTACTACATGTCCCCCAAGCACCACAGGAAATTGCTCTTTTTACCCTCTGCATCTCTGGGCCCAAGAAGCACCACCAGGTCTAACCAATGAATAGTTCAGCCTACATAGACAGGGAAGTGAATGCTGCCAGGAGGCAGTGCCTCCCCAAGAGATGATTTGAGGAGGGTGCAAATGAAAAGAGACTTGGGGCTAGTGTTAGATGGATACTGCATTGTGGTGGTGGGTGTTAAGCAGAAAAACTGCCTGCCTATGGCATAAATATTAAGCCTATTATAAACATTTAACCTCACAATTTTTTTTTTTAATTAGAGGAAAAGAAGATGAGGAAAGCATCAAAAATTCTTTTGTCAGATGATGAGAGAGGGCAAACTTGAGAAACAGCAAGTTTCCTTAAAGTGTACAGTGAGAATAACAAGTTTAAGGAGGTCGAATGATAAAACTGGGTCTGGCAAATCAGGAGGCTTTCATGGCATGCCAAAGATTGACCTTCCCAGGAAGTACTGAAAGGTGACTAAGAGAGAAAAGTGTTAAGTCATGGTGTTTGGCTTTATACAAATTGTCCTAGAGTATGGCTGAATCATTTTCACCCTAAAAGGTATGGTTGTTCTAGCTATGACTATTGTCAATCCTTACAAATTAAACATTTTCATAGGTGTATCTCATTACGACACCTTATTCTGGTAATGTTGAATATCTTTTCAGATATTTAGTAGTTACTCTTATATTTTTACCTAATTTTAATAAGTTTTGTCCTTTTTTCCTGTTTTTAAACCATTGACCTCAGATGTCCCTTAATTACATTCAGGAAGTAAGTTCTTTGTCAGATATATGTAGTGTGATCATTTTCTCCCACTTTGAACTTTATTATTATTTTCATTTGATGAGTATAAGTTTTAAATTTTAAGTAAATTTTATCAATAATTTTTAAGAAAAGTGTTTTCTAAAAAAAAAAGTGTTTTCTGTCTCTTTTCTAATCTCTCTCTCTCTTTTTTTTTTTTTTTTTTTTTTTTTGGTTTTTGGGTCACACCCGGCAGTGCTCAAGGGTTACTCCTGGCTCCATGCTCAGATTGCTCCTGGCAGGCACGGGGGACCATATGGGGCACCGGGATTCGAACGGATGACCTTTTGCATGAAAGGCAAACGCTTTACCTCCATCCTATCTCCCGGGTCCCACTAATCTCAAATTGTATTATAAATTCCATTTTGTTTTTTTTTCTTGAAGCACTGTAATTTTAGCTTTTATGTTTAATCTGTGATTCATCTTGAATGAATTTTTGTGCATAATATGAGATATCAAGGTTTCTTTTTTCTTTTTATTTTTTTTTGATTTTTGGGTCACACCCAGCAGTGTGAGGTGCAGTAAGGGGTTACTCCTGGCTCCATGCTCAGAAATTACTCCTGGCAGGCATGTTTTATTATTAAAATATTTTAAAATATGGATGAAAATGAATACTTTACAAAAATGAGTTGTGTTTATTAGGGAGCTCAGTGTATCCCTGTAAGTACAAATTCCTAATTGAGAAACACAGTATTATAAACACATGCTATTTGAATATTTGCCTTGTAAACACATGTTATTTGAGTATTTACTTTGTGTATCTTACCTCAAGAGTAGGAGGGTTCTTTCTGGTTCCTCTAATCCAAGCTAGAGAGAAAAAGAATATTTAAATGTAACTTTTCTGTAATTTGTACAGCTTTCTATTCATTCATGCATAAAACAAATATTTATTGAGCACTTGTTATGTATTGTTTTAGGCAGCCAAGATATAACAAGAACTAAACCTGTATTCCTTCAGCTCCTACAACATAAATACTTAACAATGAAGGGAGACAAGAAGTAAACATATAAAACATATAATGTTTGATAGAGATTTGTGTTATTAAAAAATACAACAGGGAAAGGAGGATCAAGAGGAGACTATAACATATCTAAATTTGTTGAAATTCATTCTAGTTTATCTGTGGCATAGAGGACAAATCACGATTCAGTAAGCTTCAAGGCAATACGAAAATTTTATTATCCCCAAAATTTGAAATATTTATTGCTCAATTTCTAAAGGGAGAGACCCAGAAAAGTTTCCATTTATAGAAACTTCTCTTTTCATCTGCTCTAGCAAGCAGCCTGCCTGCTATGATTGGCTCATCATCATACCTTACAACCAACATTTGCAAGAGAAACTGCAGAACAGAAAGAGCCCAGGCTTGGGCCATATCCACAGGGCAGTGGTCACTATACTAGATGCTTACTTAGAACAATAGGAAGAAAGTAGGGCAGTTGTTTCTAAGAAGTATATCGAAAGTCACATGGAAGACATACAGTATTGTACTCTGGATAGTAGAACTACATTTTCTATGTTTATTAGCTGCATCACCTCTTGTCAAGTCATTTAATTTTCTAAACATCAGATTTTCCATCTTTAACACAACTATTATAAAGTTATCCACATTTAAGAATTGTTGTAAAAGTTACATAAATTTTTTTCTCTCTCTCTATATCCGTATTTATAAATTTATAAATTCTTAGCTCAGAGTCTGAATACAGTAAGTATGAAAGTCTGTTAATACTATTGATCAATATTTAAAATATTTTTTTAATTTTAGTTTTTTTACTTTTTTCTTTCTTTTTGGTTTTTGGGTCACACCGGCAGCACTCAGGGGTTACTCCTGGCTCCATGCTCAGAAATCGCTCCTGGCAGCTCGGGGGACCATCAAACGCCTTACCTCCATGCTATCTCTCTGGCCCCAAATTTACTTTATTTTAAGCACCATGGTATAGAGACTGTTACTAGTAGGTTTTCATCCTTGAAATATCTTATCATCATTCTCTACCAGTGTCAGCATCCTTCCACCACTGTTTCAGTGTCCCTCGCCTAGGCCCCTGTGGTCAGCTTCCTACTGAAGGCAAGTTCTAAATTTTTATTATTTGGGGCATTTGTTATTCCCCTACTATAACTTTTTGTGTGTGAAACAAAATAGTTTTTTCTTTCTGTTTTTTTTTTGGGGGGGGGGCACACCCGGCAGTGCTCAGGGGTTACTCCTGGCTGTCTGCTCAGAAATAGCTCCTGGCAGGCACGGGATTCGAACCAACCACCTTTGGTCCTGGATCAGCTGCTTGCAAGGCAAGCTATCTCTCCGGGCTGAAACAAGATAATTTTTATTGAAAGATTTTACTAAGAAAGATGTGAGGGGAGAGGAAGAGTGGAATAAACGTTCAAGAGAGAACACATGTATGAGTAACAATAAAACAGCAAACTACAGTGTTTAAAAAGAAAAAAGTGGATGACAGCGGAGGGGGCAATATCTGCCATAGAGTTTATGCCCATAACTCTATGGGGGAAAGCAGTGGGAGAGGGAGGGAGTGAAACTGGGGATATTGGTGATGAAAAATGAGCACTGATAAAGGGATTGGTGTTGGACAGTACAGGACTGAAACACTATCATGAACAACTTCATAAATGTATCTCACAGTGATTCTTTAAAAAGTTACTACCAGTTGGGACCGGAGTGGTGGCGCAAGCAGTAAGGCACCTGCCTTGATCATGCTAGCCTAGGACGGATTGCGGTTCAATCCCCCAGTGTCCCATATGGTCCCCCAAGCCAGGAATGATTTCTGAGTGCATAGCCAGGAATAACCCCAGAGCGTCACCGGGTGTGGCCTCAAAACAAAACAAAACAAAAATAAAGTTATTACAAAAGAAGGGCCAGAGAGATAGCACAGCAGTAGGGCATTTGCCTTGTACACAGTTGACCCAGGATGGATAGTGATTTGAATCCTGGCATCCCACATAGTCCACCATGACTGCCAGCACTATTTCTGAGCGCAGAACCAGGAGTAAACCCTGAACACCGCCGGGTGTGAACCAAAAACCAAAACCCAAAAAACAAAAGTTATTACAAAAAAGATCTCATTAATGGGCCAGAGCAATAAGTACAGCAGGTCCTAAGACTTTGCACATGGCTGACCCGATTCTATCCTTGAAATCCCATCTGGTCCCCTAAGGCCACCAAGAGTGATTCCAGAGAATAGAGTCATGAGTAATCCCTGAACACAGCTGGGTGAGGCCCTATAAACAAAAATAAGCAAACAAAACCCTAAACAAAACCTCAATAAAAATTATTAATAGTAAATAATAGAAGAGAGAGAGAGCGAGGGAGAAAGCAAGAACAGGGACTTGAAAGAGCAAGCTCACAATGATGCTTATATGAGGGAAATCATTCTATGACAATATATTTTAAAAAGCAAAGATTAATAATATATGCATGGTCTATGAGAATGTCTAAGAAACTGACAAAATATATTGTGGGAAGTATGGTCTTATAAAGGAGAAAATAGATATAGGGGAGATGGTCCAAAGGTGTGGAGCATATGCTGGGCAGGCATCTGTACCTCATGCTCCCCCCACCAAATACCACTAGGAGCAACCCAGCACCAAGCAGAATTAGCCTCTGAGGACTGCTCGATATGACCCACTCTTTCCTGAAAAGGAAAACATTTTTTATCACTTATTTAGATAGGAGCTGGGGCTGTACATGATTCACATAGGTTAGATCCCAGGTTCTATGCCCTGTGCTGTAGCAAGAAAAATAGAAAATAGAGGATTCAAAAATCATGATTTTATAGAAAATTTCTCTCCAGAATTTAACTTTAAATAAATATGGGATGTCGGGTCCCGGGAGATAGCATGGAGGTAAGGCGTTTGCCTTTCATGCAAAAGGTCATCGGTTCGAATCCCAGTGCCCCATATGGTCCCCCGTGCCTACCAGGAGCAATTTCTGAGCATGGAGTCAGGAGTAACTCCTGAGCACTGCCGGGTGTGACCCAAAAACCACCAAAAAAAAAAAAAAAACTATTTAAATAAATATGGGATGTAAATTTAGATTTCACTGTCTCTTGACTCCAAAAATTATTCATGTTCTACTAAGCAGTTACTTAAACTTTCATAAGTCAACACCCCCCCCCCAAAAAAAAAACAAAAAGAAAATAAAAAGTCAGTGAAGACCATCCTAGCAATGGGCAGGGTTATAATCCTAAGAATATATTAGAGAAGAATTGGTGACCCCACATTACAGATGGGAAAGATGAGTTTTCAGAAAGACAAGGAACTTGCCTATAGTTACATAGTAACAGGAATCAAACCCTGGTACAACTGGTAGAACTGGCTCTGAGGTCTGTCAGTTCATGGCCAATCTTACTTTTATTTAATTCCACCAGCCTGTCAGTCTGTCCCCATGACAAACCCCGCATAGTTGTAGTAGAAGAAAGAGATTCATCTGTGGACCTGGAAATACTTATTTTTTCTGTTCTGCTCTCACTTGCACTGATTCCATCATTCATATTTCTAATATATGACCATATCACTATCTCTGCATTCCCATTTCTGAACTTCTCCCCTCATCATTCTTTCCTGCATTCTCTTTTCTATAGTTTCCACTTTGTTTTGATCTATTTCTAACCACAGCCTGCGCAGGTTATATATTCCTTGTTAGGCTATAAGGTTGTCAAGGGCAGGATGAATCCCAGGGAGATTTATTTTTTACCACCTAAATACCTCATAAGAGAAGATACTTAATACAGCAGTTGGATGAATACTTCCACTATAAAATACTTCCACTATAAAAATATTTGTTGTAATGGGATTTTGACCTGTTTAGAAAATCTAGCTTAGCAATAGCAAGATTCCGGTGTGCAACCAAGGAAATAAGTGGTTGGTAGAATTTTTCAATTGCTTCTTTGTGATCAAAATAAATTACTTAACTATATTTATGGGCATTTTTCCCTAGGAAAAATATTTTAAAATGATTCAAGGGTCCAGAGAAATAGTACAGTGGGTAGGGCACACAGTCAACTTGGGATTTGATCAGCTCTTACCACAGCACTGAGTATTCTCCAAGTACTGCCACTGATGATCTCTGAGCCCAGGAATAAGCCCTGGCCACTGCTCTTGGGGGTTGCCCAAGATTAAAAATAAATAAAATAAAATAAAAATAGTTAACCATTAACCTCTAAAGGGTTTTATACATGAAATCTTCCATTGTATTCAGATTAAAAAGTCAACAAGAAATATCAACTGCAAGAATTATTCAATTATTTACTGTTTTTACACTTAAAAATGGCTAAAAAAATCAATAGAACAATATTTTATGACTGATAAAATGATACAAAATTCAAATTTCAATGTCTATATGTACAATTTTATTAACAATAACTTGTTTCCATGCTATAAATGGCTGTTTTCCTGCTACAGTAACTAGCAGAACTGAGTAGCTGCAACCATGATTGCATTGCCCATAAAACCTAAAACACTTAACATCTTCCTCTTTAATGAAACAACTTATCAATTAATTGCTAAAACCACTATAAAGTATAATCTCTTTAGAATAATCATGTATCTGGGCCAGAGTGATAACATAGCAGGTAGGACGTTTGACATGCATGCATCCGACCCAGGTTTGATCCCTGGAATCCCATATGATCCCGAGTCCACCAGGAGTAACTTCTGAGTGCAGTCAGGAGTAATCCTTGAGTGCTGCCAGGTGTGGCCCCCAACGTCCCCCAAAAAGAGAGAGAACAATTTATATATGATATATGAAATATAGCTGGAAAATTAAGGGAGGCAGCAGTAGCTTCAGATACAATTAGGAGGCATCTTCTGTTTGTTCCTTTAAAGAAGGCAGATTTCCAGGAAGGCACTGAGTAATTGTTTGTCTTTCTTTCTTTCTTTCTTTCTTTCTTTCTTTTTTTTTTTTTGGTTTTTGGTTTTTGGTAGTTCTCAGGGGTTACTCTCAGAAATCGCACCTGGCATGCTCAGGGAATCATATGGGATGCCAGCATTCGAACCATTGTTCTTCTGCATGCAAGGCAAACACACTACCTCCATGCTATCTGCTATCTCTCCGGCCCTGAGTAATTGTTTTTCTAAGGAGAAGCAGGCCACAGAGATTTTGGAGTCTATGATCTGGGATATTCACTCTAGAACACTATTCTCTAAGGAAATAAATAAGAGATTCCTCAAGTTTTGTTTTAAATGGCTCACAGAGGTCAAAAGACAAAAGTTTTATCTACAAAGATAAAATTGTTGAAACAAAGTTGTATATTTATAACTCTACAGTAACCAGATACTTAAAATATCTTCTTGGGATGATGGTTGGGGACCATTCATTGTTTTATAGCCAATAAGGCCTATAGCTGGAAATGTTCAATGTGATTGCTTATTTATATGATCATATCTAACTTCCTAATCACAACATACAACAAAGGGTTATTTTGGTGAAGACTGGCAAAGATTAGGAGGAGGAAGAAACAGAAATAATAAGAAACAGAAATGCTTTCTTTTTTTTTTTTAGCCTCAGAAGTATCTGGAACTGAACATCTATCTAACTTTAAATTATGCAGTGATTTTGTCATTGCTAATTATATCTGTATGGTGGATTCTGTATCTTTCTTCATTATGTAAGCATTGTTTGAACAGAATTTAGCAGGATAATGGGACAGTTTGTACCTTAAAATCCTAGTATTCTTTCACCAGTGCTCATTTGAGTTCTCATTAGTATGCATGAGATTTTCATTGAACTTTAATACTCTCATTGGAATATAACACACTATGATGAGTATAAAAGTGAGCTTGCAAATTAAAGCACCCATTAATCATTCAAAATGAAGCAGGCACAAATTTTTTTGTGAAATTTATGTTCTTCATATCTCTACAGACACTGAAAATAGTTAATATGCTTTTGGAAGGATTGCTAACAGAGTTTTAGACATCATGTTTCTGGTGAACACTAAGAACCAAATCAATAAAGCAACTTCTCTTGTCTTTAAAAAAATACATAATAGAATAGAATTCCTCTTCTGACACCACCTTCCTCTCCAGGTACACAGTCTCATTTTTTTTTTTTTTTTTTTTACAGATAAACTCCTCATAAGCTCTATCTAGACTCATTCTCTTCAAATTCTCTCTGGCCACTCTTTTTCCTATTAGGCTTGTTACTATCACTATACAGTATTTTTTTCATTAGGTTTCCTAACAGCTTCCCTGGTCTTAGAGTATAGTTAAGTCTCAGTCCTCATTTATTGGGCAATCACTTCCTCTTCCTTAACATTTGGCAATCAGCCCCTGATATTTCTCCTACATTTCTGGCAGCTCTAATTTTGGTCTGCATTGTCTCTAAACACTAAAGAAGCCTAAGGATCAGTCTTTAAACTTCTAATTTTATTTATTTATTTATTTTTGCTTTGGTTTTATGGTGTCATACCCAGTTATTTTTAGGAGTTGCTTCTGACAGGGCTTGGAGAACCATAGGGAAAGTCAGCGATGAACCCAGGTCAGTCTCATGCATAGCAAACACCTTACAACTCACTGTATTTTTTGGCTCCATCATTTTCTCTTTTTTGCACTTCTGTTTTTAGTACTCAGGGGTAGAGGAACTCTACGTTGCCCCAAGGATTAAATTCAGGTCCTCCACATCAAAGCATGTGATCTGGCCTATGAACTATCTCCCCAGCTCTAAATTTCTCATTTTTTATTTACACTAAACTCTGTGATCCTATCCATTATCCTTGCTTAAAATTTTCATTTTCTTGCAGCTAATTGCCAAATTTTATCTCTAGCTCAAACATTCCCAATTTTTAATTTACATTCAATTGACTACCCCTATGAATGTCTACTGGGATCTTAAACTGAGCATTTTCAAAACTGATCTAATTTTTCTTCTTAAATTTGTACCTCTAGTCTATCCACTCTCAATATCAATAGAATATTGATATCAATAGAAACTCCATTTTTTAGATGTAGGAACTAAAAGCTTAAGAGTCATGAATAACTCTCTTTCATATTCCATATAGTTTGCTTTTTGCTCAGAAATCGCTCCTGGCAGGCTCAGGGGACCATATTGGATGCTGGGAACCACCGTTCTTCTGCATGAAAAGCAAAAGCCCTACCTTCATACTATCTCTCTGGTCTGATATTCCATATAGTTTAATTGAGAAGGGACTCCCACTTATCTTATAGCATATAAATCTGTCAGCAAATTTTATCAGCTCTTCTCTTACACTGCAGTACCAGGGACTGAATCCAGAGTCTCACACATGCTTGATCAAGTACATAACTGCTGGGCTACATGGCAAGGTCCTCATCAGCTCTACTTTTTCCAACATATCAGAATACAAGTACTTGTTTTCATTTCCACTGTTACTTTGGTCAAGACACAATTAGTCCCTCATCTGAATTATTATCTGAGTTGCTTATTTCTATCTACATTTCTCAAGAGTCTCATTATCTCCATCAATGTCTCTATAATGGAATAGCCAGATTGTGAGTGATTCTGTTAAAGTCATATTCTGCTAAACCTGATCACCTTCACAGAATCTTACAATGGCATCTACTTTTACTCAGTAAAAGCTGAAGTTCTATGAATGGGAGACATGATTGGGTATCCTGACTGGGTACCCTCCAAGATTGGGTATCCTGGAAATTTCTTTTTTTTTTTTGGTTTTTGGGCCACACCCGGTGACGCTCAGGGGTTACTCCTGGCTATTCGCTCAGAAGTTGCTCCTGGCAGGCACTGGGGAACCGGGGGATCGAACCGCGGTCCGTCCTAGGTTAGCGCAGGCACCTTATCTCCAGCGCCACCGCCTGGCCCCCTCCTGGAAATTTCTTACCCTCTTCTCCCATCAATTTCCCTCTGGTAAAGCTCTAGTCTATCATATAGGCTTCCTTGCTATTCCTTCACACCTGAGCTCCTGTCTCTGGGATTTGTATCTGCTCTCTAGGAATATTCCTCCACTCCAGTTACCTGCATGGCCATCTCCTACTGCCTTTGTTCAAAAGTCAACTTCTCAGCAAGACCTTCTCTGAACATTATTCACAACCCCCTCCAGCACTCTTTACCCCAATATCTTTTCTGCGGATATGAGCATATTATACAGTTTATCTTGTTCATTATCTTTCACCTATCTATTTTCCCGCTCCAAGACTTAAATGCAGTGGTCCCCAATAAAGGTTTACTTATAAATGAATGAAAAGGACACAGTCCCTATTGTATGTTATGGAAGGACATATGGTTTGCAAATATATACATTGTTAGTAATAATTGACAAATATGTTTATTGGGATCTGAAATATTTTAGGTTCATGAAGTGTTAATATTTACTTGACAAACTTTCCTTCTTTGCTTTTTGTGTATAATGTTTCATGTGTCTTTATTTAAATTTTAATTTACCTTTTACTGTATAGAGCTCTTTTTTACATTTAATTGATATATAACACGATAAACATTGGTTCAGTTTCAGAATATGGTTGACATATTTGTTTTAAGAGTATGCCCCATGGAATACTCACCTTGAATTACTACTCAGGAAAGAGCCATAAAAAGCACTAGAACTTCATTCTAATTCTCTGAAAGTCTCAAAGGCTGAAAAACGAGTTATTACCTATTTGTTTATTTATAACAACTTATTTCTATAAACAACTTTAATTCTATATTATCACTGAAAAATGATAAAATAGCTCATTATAGAGAGGCACAGGCATTATATGAGAATTGCAAATGTAGCTTATAGTACTGGAAAGCCTGTTAAAGTAAGAAAGCTCAATTACTCCTCCCAGAAGGTATCTATATTCTGTATTTCCTCAAAAAGTCTTTTGTCTCTGACCATTTTTACATTCTTGTCCTATAGCTCTAACATTTTCATAACTAATAAGAATGGGAAATATTTTCGAGAAATATTTACATTCACATACCAGTGTAAATGTAACTACTATAGTTACCATATGTAAGGAATCTATTACTCTATCAAAAAACCAATAGGTCAACTGATTATGATATGTAGCTTTATCATCCTGGAAATTTATTTAATCTTTCTCTTTTTTTTTTTTTTTTTGGTTTTTGGGTCACACCCAGTGACGCTCAGGGGTTACTCCTGGCTATGCGCTCAGAAGTCACCCCTGGCCTGGGGGACCATATGGGGCACGGGGGATCGAACCGCGGTCCGTCCAAGGCTAGCGCGGTAAGGCAGGCACCTTACCTTCAGCGCCACCACCCGGCCCCTAATCTTTCTCAATCTTATATACTTGCTATCAATTCACTGGACATGATTACAGGATATTTTTTTGGTGATTAAAACTATAATGCTGGACCTGAAGCAATAGTGCAGTGGTAGGGTGCGTTTGCTTTACATGCAGCTGACCCAGGATGGACCTCGGTTTGATTCCGGGCGCCCCATATGGTACCCTGAGCCAGGAGCGACTTCTGAGTGCATAGCCAGGAGTAACCCCTGAGCATCACCAGGTGTGGCCCAAAAACAACAACAACAAGAACAACAACACCAAAAGAAAACCCAAAACAAAAAGCAAAAAAAAAAAAAAAAACAACAAAAAAAAAAACCTATAATGCCTATAAAGTATTCAGGTATACAAATAAGAACTTGATAAATATTACTGATAGGCAAAGTTCTTTTGATTGCAAATAAAGCGAATTCAAGCTATAATTCATAAAAATCAACATATATATGTGTATATATATATATATATATAGAGAGAGAGAGAGAGAGAGAGAGAGAGAAAGTTCCTATGTGCTAGATACAATGATAAATTTGGGTTGAAGAGATAATATTGTGGATAGATCACGTTCCTTGTATGTGGTTGACCTGGGTTTAATTCCTGTCACTGTAAATGATCCTCTGAGCACTGTCAGAAGAGACCTCTGAGCACAAAGCTAGGAATAAGTCCTGAGTACCACTTGGTGTATAATAAAACAAAAGACCCCCTCCCAAAGAAAGAAATAAGTAAATTTATAAGAAGGAATTGAAAGGTAGACTTGTCCCTTTCATTCAGAAAGAAATGGAATTATGGGGCCAGAGTGATAGTACAATGGTAAGATGTTTGCTTGCACAAAGCTAACCCGAGTTCAATTGACGTTATCCCATATGGTCCTCCTAGCACCACCAGGATCATTCCTAAGTGCAGAGCCAGGAGTAACTACTGAGTACCACTAGATATCATGAAATGTAAAGCTATTAGAAATAGGAATCATGAAGTGTAAATCTATTAGAAACCTAGGAATACTAGTATTCATTTTGTATGTACTTTTCTATGTACAGAGAATAATAAAAGTTTTTAAAAAGACTGATTTTATCATTTCTGGATTTCTGATTGCAACGAGTTCAGATAGTGATGATGACCACCCACAAACTCCCAAGTTCCTAATACTTTTCTGGCCATACTGAATGACTGCTACCATAATTTTGATTCTTTTTTTGGTGGGGAGCACTCCTGGTGACACTCAGGGGTTACTCCTGGCTCTGTGCTCAGAAATTGTTCTTGGCTTAGGGGACCATATGGGATGTCGGGGAATCAAACCACAGTTCATCCTAGGCTAGTGTGGGCAAGGTAGACAGGCGCTTTATCCCTTGTGCCACCACTCCAGCCTCTTCGTTGATCTTTTTACCTTAATTCTACAGTTCTTAAAATAGGAATCAAGAGTCCATCACAAAACATATGGGACCTAAGAAGTTTCTTGTAAGTCAAATAAATAAGGTATCTACAACAGATATTAACCACAATTTATAAAAAGAGGAAACTAAGGTTGAAAAGTATGAATTACTTCCCAAGTTCATGTGGGTAGAAAGTACCAGAAATGCTGAACATAAGAAATGAGAACTTCCTTCAGTTTTACATTTTAGGAGCTTTACTCACCTAACTCTAATCCCAGGTCTTCTAGAGTTTAACAGTATCAGTAGAAATATGTTCACAATGTATGCTATACTAAAATGTGTCACCTTTGTAACTCTCACCCTCTATTTTACTGAGGTATCATAATTGATAATACTGTTAATGATACAGTTTTAGGCATATAATGGTCCAATACCATACCCTCTTCCTATCTGTTCACTTCCCTCCATCAATGTATCAAGAAAC
>PVKC010000678.1:27522-61548 GCA_004027635.1 Crocidura indochinensis
AAAAAAAAAAAAAAAAAAAAAAAAAAAAAAAGAAGAAGAAGAAAATTTATGACTTACTGAAAAAATTCTTTAATTTATAGTCTCTATGTTGCACGAAAATGTGGTTGAGTCCACTGCAGATATATCCAGGGTCCCCAAATACCTCCCAAATTGAGTGACCAACTCCCATTCTCTGTGAGACCTTGGCAATAATCGTCCGCAATAAATGATTCAAACAAATAGGTTTGGGGGGACAAAAGGTTTGGCCAAAAGAGCCTAATTCTCCCTGGTTCGATCTCTCTCTCCTCTCTTTGTCTCTTTCTCTGTCTCCCTGTCTTTGTCTTCTCTTCTTTCCCTGTCTCTGCTCTTCTCTCTTAATCTTCTGACTTCTGTCCCTGTCTCTGCACACTCTCTCTTCTTCTCCCTTAATCTCTCTCTCTTTCTGTCTTGCTTCTTCTTATTCTCTATTCGTCTTTCTTTCTGTCTCAGCTCTTCTTCTTATCTATATGTCTCCCTTTCTCTCCTAATCTCTCATTCTCCCTGCCAGCCCCTTCTTCTCTCTCTTTCTCCCAGTCTCCTCCTTTTCGTCTGTCCCCTCCCCCCTTTTATCCTTTCTCTCCAACTGTCACTGTCCAACTGTCTCCTTTGGCCTCCCCTTCAAAGCTTCTTTATTTCTTAATACAAAATAAATACAATGCATAAAATAAATACAAAATATTCTACATCTCTAAAGTAACCAAAGTCCAATATGGTATACCCTGAATGTAAAAGAAGAATGATATTTTCTCCTATCAAATTTAATCACACTGTGTATTATAAATCAACATAATCAGCCATTTGAATTTCACTTTGAAGGTCTATGTTGAACACTTGGGGCTGTCAATAGAGTGATAAAGAGAGAATTGGAAGGAATTAATAAAAATTACTGGCAAATATTACAAGAATTTAGGGAATTATAAATTATGCAACTTGTAGAAGTTGGGCCAGTCCCAAACTTTATTTTCAGATTTGAAATGTTTAAAGATAAAGTTGGATTTCTGATGGATTTCTAGATCCAAATAGCTTCATTAAAACCATGCAGTTCTAAGTGATTTAAGAACGATTAGAAAAGAACCAAAGACTATACTGTTAGCTACTAATGAACATAATGCACAACAGTTTTAACTATGAAAAATTAAGAAAAAATAGAGTACATTTTGTGGTGAATTATTTTGCCAATACCTGGTAGTGCTCAAGGGTCAGTACCCTATATAAAAATCAAGACTTGGTGAAAGGACCATCAAGTATTTTGCTTTTTTCCTTTGCCTATTTTTCACAGTAATCAACCAGTCACAAACTTCTGAGACAACAGGTGAAAGACAATGTAGATTTTTCCTGAAGGTCCCTACCCAACATGGGGTTTTTCAGTTGTATAATGATGAGTCTAGGCTGGAGCTTGATTTAAGACCTGCTCCCAACTTAGACAGGAAAAGTTCAGTAAGAAATCCTCCTCTTGCTTTATAACAAAGAGTCCTAAGGAAAATACAAAGAAGCCTGAAGAGAAAAAGGGAAAAGCAACTCTTTAGTTTCCAGGCCATGTAGGAAGGAGTCCTCTACTGTATGTTCTCAATACTCCCACCTATCCTCCAGACCTAAGGACACAGTGAAGGGAAGAAAAGTGAAGTAGCAGAGTAAAGAAAGGAAAGACAGAAAGAAAAGAAAGACATGAAGAAATATTTCATAATGAGCAACACAGTGATAGCATCCCACTCATTATTTTACTATCAACCGATATGATTGGTGATGTCAATTTCATTTCTACTCTTTTCACTGGTAGAAAGACATGCTAATAAATAATTCCACCAAAAGGCTATTTTAAGGTGCATGAAGGGAATGATGTTCCCAATTTGCCTATCAAGGTTTTAATAAAGACCATTTTATTGAGGCTTTCATCT
Source organism: Crocidura indochinensis (assembly GCA_004027635.1). Lineage (NCBI taxonomy): Eukaryota > Metazoa > Chordata > Mammalia > Eulipotyphla > Soricidae > Crocidura > Crocidura indochinensis. The sequence goes on from PVKC010000678.1 coordinate 29,436, forward strand.
GCTTATTCCTTATTGACCATTATTGTTCAAAAAGAGAAACACTGTAGTCACAAAGAAACAAAGATCTACTTAGTTATATTTATTCATGATGGAATCTCTAGCAATAGTACATGGGTCTGCTTCCACTGACAGTTGTATTGGTAATGTTTACCATGATAATTACCTACAAAATAATCAAATATTGAGTTTAAAATGCATTTACTCCTAAAAGCCAGAGAGACAATTCAAGTTCAATGACTTTGTATGGAGAAGACCCAGATTTAATACATAGCACCCTAGGGTCCCCTGAACACTGCTGGCAGCAAGCACAGAGGTAGTAGGAACCAAACAAATCCCAAAATTATCCCCAAACTATCTATAAGCAATGAATAATTAAACTTAACATTTTGCCACTTCTTACAAGCAGCGTCTAAGGATTATAGATCATATAATTTAGTCTAATTAAGCAATATATCAATAATTATGGTCATAGCTATTAATTGATATTATCTGACTCATTAAGGACATGGGTGGAATTAGAGAAGCACTTACAGTACATATTAAACATTATTTTTTGTTTACTCTTATAAAAAACTTTATTTTTTTAACTAAAGCTCAAAGAAAATGTATGGACAAAATAAAAGTATCAAATCTACTAGGGAATGTTGTTAAAGGCACTTTTTCATTACATTTCAAAGTTTACTTGTAAAAGTGTTGAAAGTCATATCAGATACCAGTACTAAGAAAACTAGAAAAACAAGTATTATTTTATCTTACCAGGACTAAGAAAGATGAACAACACTGACTTAACTATTTGATATCTAATTATCTATATGTTAATTTAATAAGATTTTGTTACTAATGTGGTTCCCTCCTGTGCTGTAAATGTCTGATGTGTTAACATCATTCAAATAAAATCAGGTTTGTGCTGCCTTTTTTTTTTTCTTTCTCCAAACATCCAGCTTCAAATTACTACATTACTCCTCACATCCTTTCTTAGTTTTGCAATCCAGCAATCTGACTATCATGTGACAACGTCACCACCTACTGTCTAGCAGAGGGACTGAACATTCCAAAGGACATACGTTTCCTTCCTCTTTTGAAAGAAAATGCATAATTTGGGCTCTTCTAGATTTTATTATTAAATCCACTTGGAAAATAACATCTAAAACAAACCCACTATTATACGCCTCCACCAACAATTCAAACTTTCAACAAAGAAAACATTAATACACTTCGCCTACTTTCATTTTATTTCGTATTTATGTGGACACCTTTGTTTCCTTGTTCTTTCTTTAGTAAACAATTCACTACCCCATCCTTTAAGACTCTGCTCTGTTCAGATTTGGGTGGGGCTCTCAGGCTTCTATGTAAAAGTGGAAATTAAACTATGTTTAGCGAGAGTATTACATCTTCTTGGTGATAAAACTACTTCAAGAATGAGCACATAATCAAGCTCAGCCAATTAATGTTTTCTCAGAGCTTTGTTTGAGATTTCAGGAAAGATTTTTTTTTTTAACATTTATGATCTTATGCTATAAAGACCATATAGATGGAAACTTCTGGAGTCACTCACTGGCCCATTCTGTGGCAGAACCCTGATTTTGAATGACGTCAAATTGTAAGAAGAGAGTAAAAAGGTAAAAAAAAAAAAAAAAAAAAAAAAAAAAAAAAAAAAAAAAAAAAAAAAGCACATATTAAGCACCTGGATCTAGCTCAATTTTTACTGTTATCCTGATTAAAATACTGTACTAGTAAACATAATCTAAGTTGTTGTAAAAAATAGTATAAAAATGAGGAAGCTTAGACAATTACAAGTGTACTTCCTATGGAACAATCCTAGGTGGGTGATAGGCTTGGCTCTTTCTATAGAATCATACTTTAGTTATTTTCAACATGACTGCCAAAGTTTCCTGATCACTCCCAGTTCTTTCAGTGAAAAAAAGCGCCTATATATGGATGGAATGATGAAGATTTTCACTGGTCAAATCAGGAAGTGATTCAGATCATTTTCATTTACAATGGAGAAAATTCAGTCACATGGTTCAACCTGACCTTTTTTTTTTTTTTTTTTTTTTTTTTTGGTTTTTGGTCTTTGGGCCACACCCGGTGATGTTCAGGGGTTACTCCTGGCTATGCACTCAGAAATCGCTCCTGGCTTAGTCGAGACCATAGGGAATGCTGGGGGATCGAACCGTGTTCCATCCAAGGTCAGCTGAGTGCAAGGCAAACTAAAGCCCTACAGATGCGCTACCACTCTGGCCCTTCAACCTTATTTTAAAGGAATTTGATAGGTGCTGTGTATTCAGGAAGGAAAAAGTAGAGTTTGTTGTAAGCTAGGGGTTTCTATAGTCCTAGATAAAGTCAAATCAACTAAGAAACCAATTGCTATATGATAGTATATTAGCCCCCAGACAAAACGGTTGCATTTAAAATCTGATGAAGCATAATGAACCATACTTCAGTGCTATTGTAAGTCTGACTTCCAGAAAATAAAAAGTATCAAATTTATGAGGGGATGTTGCTAAAGACAATTTTTCATTACATTTCACAATGTCTATCTGTAAAACTGTGTTGATAGTCACATCAGATATCAGTACTATGGAAACTACAAAAACTATTATTTTATCAGGACCAAGAAAGATTAACAGTGACCCAGGTATTCTTTATGGTTTCTAAAAATTTACAAGCTCTTATAATGCTAGAAATATAAAAACACAGATTAGCCATTATGACAATCTCTCTTTATTCTTTCTATTTCCTTTTCCCCTCTTCCCTGCTGTACTTGGGACCTACTCTTCACTCTGTGCTCATTAATCACTCTTAGCAGGGTTTAGAGGACTATTGGTGGTTCCTGGAACCAAATTCCAGTCAGCTGCAAGCAACTCAGAGCCTTACTTGTTGTATTATCTCTACTGCCCTAAGTTTTGTACTTTCTATATTGGTTGAAAAGAAAGAAACAGATAATTAAAAAAAATGCAACCAATTTGGGAGGGACACAAAAGTAGTCATATTCTTCTAAAACAGTTATTTAGATAATTCATCTCACAGTCACTGTAAAGACATAACCAGAGTAAGTCATGACTGTCATGTGGATCAAAGTTACATTAGAAAATATGTGAACTTAGTTTATATTAAAGCTTCATGTCTGATAACTTTCCTTCACCCTGATTTTACTTTTTCCTTTCATTGCATTGTTTATGTCATTATTTTCATTTGGGGGCTAACCTAGAAGTGCTTGAGAGTTGCTCTGGAGGTACTCTGGAGATCAGGCAGTGTCAAGAGATCAAATGCAGGCTCTAGCATATAAAGTAAGTGTTCCAACCCCAACCCCTCTTAGGACTATCTCCCTGGTCCTGTTTTTATTTTGATTCCCCCCCCCCCTTTTTTTGCTTTTTGGGTTACTCTCGGTGAGGCTCAGGGGTTACTCCTGGCTATGCACTCAGAAATTGCTCCTAGCTCAGGGGATCACATGGGACACCGGGGGATCGAACCTAGGGTAGCACGTGCCAGGCAAATGCCCTACCGCTTGCACCACTGCTCTGGCTCCAGGAGTTCTCAATTTTATGTCTCATGTGGAAGAAAGAAGATGATGACTTTATAATAGTATTATTGTATCAACAATTCAACCATTATTCCTATATAAAACTTAAAATGTCTGGTGGCACAAGTGGTAAGGCATCTGTCTTGTCCGTGCTAGCCTAGGGTGGACCGCGATTCGATCCTCCGGTGTCCCATATGGTCCACCAAGCCAGGAGTGATTTCTGAGCGCATAGCCAGGAGTAACCCCTGAGTGTCACCGGGTGTGGCCCAAAAACCAAAAAATAAATCTTAAACTGTCATAGCAAAATTTAAATTATTTCCCTTAGTGTCCACTCATTTTAAAATATTAAACTATATAATTAAAATATACATTGATCTAAGCATTATTTATATAATACATGTTATATAATTTATATAATAATACTTATATAAACACAAAAATTGCCAAACATGATTTATGGGGAGAAAGGATTAGGTTAATCACAGTCCAGTTCAACAGTCCCAACCTTTTTCCACTGTGACTTAATATCAAACAACCTAATGGTCTCATCCCCAGAGGAAAACCACACTAATATTAGGTATAGTTCTCTACACAGTAGCCTGCAACAACTTTTTCTCTTTGGCTACTACTAATCTGAAATATACTGGTGCTTACAGGGGTCACTCAGTTAAGAGCAGAGATTGACTAGTAAGAGATAAGTGCAAGAGTGAAAATTGTTGTAACCTATGGTAGCATGTAGGAATAAACAAATACCCCTGAACTGTGAAGTCAAGATTTTATGTGGGAAACTTTCTGTGAGATGCCTGTCAAGTAGGAGTTAAGTAGGAAAAGGTGGACAACAGAGATTAGAAGAATCACTACAGAAAATAGAAAATTGAGAGGAGAATTCAATTTTACACAGTCAAAATGGTGAGAGTAATTTAGACAACTGAATATATGCTTTGTGCCACATACACTGTTCTACAACACTGAAAAAATAAGTTATATAAAAGTATAAAAATTTTTATAAATTTTCTTTGAAAAGCAAACAATTTCCAGTCTGATAACCTATAAAAAAGCCATCTTAAACAACTTAGGGCTTAGGCTTCTTTTCCCCCTGCCTAATAAATGGCACATCCTCCAGATAATCCATTTTCTTTAGCTTTTCTGTTAATTATAAATAAAACACAGTATACTTTAACATAAGCACATCCTAGTGGCACTGACTTACTACTTTGAAGTGACCCAACCTTGGGGCTGGAGTGATAGCACAGCAGGTAGGGCCTTTGCTTTGCTTGCAGCCAACCCAGGTTTGATTCCCAGCATACCAGAGGGTTCCCCAAGCCTGTAAGAGTTATTCCTGAGCACAGAGCCAGGAGTAAACCCTGAGCACCTCTGGGTGTGGCTCAAAACACAAATAAATAAATAAATAAACTGCCCAACTACTTTACATTAACATGTTTCTTTTCTTTTCTTTTTTTTTTTTTTTTGCAGGGGGCAGGGGTGTTGTGTTTTGGGGCTGTACCTACCATTGCTTAGAGGCTGTTCCTAGTTCTGTGAAAAGGTGCTAGAAATGGGGTTGGCAGCAGGCAAGATGTGGACTTTACCTCCTGTTCTTTACCTTTCTGATATTGAACCTAGTTAATTCTTCTTGTTAGTGTTACTACTTCTAATTATTATCAGAGATTTTTTCTAACCTTTTGTTTATATAATATTAGGGGGAAAGATAGCAGAATCACAAAGAGCTTACTGACATCCTAATCTATTCTTGCACCAGTCACCTCTGGTCTGAGAATAGTTATGTTTTTTACAATATTCAAAATAAATACATGAATAATTACACTTGATAATTACTATTATTCTTACTGCTTCAGAGAGATTTAGTTGGTTTCGTGTTGGTCAATTCCCAAAACAAGTTTTCCTGACTTTTTATGCTGTCTGTCATAGCCTGTCTGTCATAAGGGGAAGAGAAAAGAGTTTCAATTTGAAACTTCCACCTAGGGGCCCGGGAGATAGCATGGAGGTAAGGCGTTTGCCTTTCATGCAAAAGGTCATCGGTTCGAATCCCAGTGCCCCATATGGTCTCCCGTGCCTGCCAGGAGCAATTTCTGAGCATGGAGCCAAGAGTAACCCCTGAGCACTGCCGGGTGTGATCCCCCCCCCCCCCAAAAAAAAGAAACTTCCACCTAGTCTCTAAATATGATTGAACAATACATTAAATTTTATTTGACTTTGGCCTGGATTTAAAGTATAGTACTCAGGCCCAGGGACAGTCCTGTGGGAAAACATGTGCTTTGCAGGCCTGAGATCTCAAGCTCAATGTACAGCACTTTCCCACATCCTGAGCAAGACTGAGAGTGATACTAGAAGCATTGCATCTTGGGACCACAACCAAGTGTGCGATCTCCAGGTCACCGGCCATCAAGTATGAGAGGATACCACAAAAACATGAATGTCAGCATGAACCAGAACTAAGTATGTAATGACTGGTCATCACGAAAATAACAACAAAGGGACAAGAAGGGAAGGTAAATTATGAAACATGGCTAGAGAGATTGTACATGGGTTAAGGTACTTTCTTTGTATGTGGCAGACCTTGGTTTATAACCCAGCATTATAAATAGCCTCTCTAAACACTTTTGGTGATCACTACTGAGCACATGCTAGAAACAGCACCAAAAAAAATCTGGTGTGGCCCATATCACTATCCAAATAGTAACATCATAACAACAATATATCAAGTATAGTACACTGCCCCCATATGTATTAGGATAGCTACTATAATGGAGAAAAAACAAGTCTTGGCATTTTTATTACCATACTATCTTTTCTTTATATTCCACCAATGAGTGCGATCATTCTGTTTCTCCCTCTCCCTCGATTTATTCTGATCAGCATATTATTCTCTATATTCATCCAAGTATAAGCAAATTTTATGCCTTCACTTTTCCTAATAACTACATAGTATTCAAATATGTATCTTTAAAAATTATTTTGGCATAATTACTATGAAATGATAAGGTTATTCACAATTGGGTTTTCAGGCATACAATGTTTCAACATCGATCCCTTCACCAATACCCACCTCATCCCCCTTTCCAACTCCCACCAGTCTGCTTCTAGAAGGTGTGCGCATGCGTGCTCGCATACACACACATACACACATATTTATAGTATGGCTTACAGTACAGTTTAGAACAGTTTAGTTGCTGAGAGGGTTTTAGACTTAATACTGTACCACTTTCAGCACCACATCCTCCTTCCACCATAGGTATGTTGTCTGTCCCCTTCATCCTCCCAACTCCTTCTCCCCATCACTTTCTCCAGCCCCCTTGTGGGGCTTGTTTCATACTGAAGACCAGTTCTCATGTTCTTTGCTTCTATTGTCATTGGCTATCTGTTATTCCAGTATTATGTTTTTATATATCCTGTATAAGAGAACATTCTGTGTCAATCTTTCTTCTTCTAACTACACTCATCATGATCCTCTCCAGGTTCCTCCATGTAGCAGCAATTTGCATGACTTTTCTTTTCTTAAGGCCAGGTAGTATTCCATTGTGTTAAGCACCATAGTTACACACACATACACATTTTGTAACTTTGACAATTCTTTGATTTTTGGTATTTACGGAGTGGTTTCCTCAAAAGAAGTGCTGGGAATTTAAAAGGCCCCAGGCTTACCATAATAAAGTGAAGAGTGTGATTTCTAAACAGCTCATCTGTACCTTTTTCTCCAAGTGAATTAGAAATTATTTATGCATCACATAGTATATTCTGCTTTCACTCATTCAAAGATGCTCTACATTAGATTATTTAAATGTCCTTATAAATGTTGTATGCCTAGAGGATTGATCGTGCACAAGGAACTCAATGCTACTGTATTGCACACTTGAAATAGTTGATTTTATGTGACATGAATTTTATCTCGATTAAAAAACTACCTTATATACATTTGACATTTACAGATACCAAAAACAAGAACAAAGCATTAGAGCTATGGCTGGTCATGGTCAGAAATTACACTGGAACCTCATGGAGGTCTAACAATAGAGGACAAAATAAAATATGCAGTTAGTTCCTCAAATGGGGTACAGAAAGTAAAGTATTTCATGCTAACAGTGTCATGAAACCATGACAGGTTATGTCACTAACACTAACACAAGGACAGACTAAAGCAAAAAATAAAGCACAGAGTTCAGAAGAAATGTTTTGCATGTTCATACCCCTGAGTTCTATCCCCACCACTACTGGGCCCAAGGACCAGTCCTTGCTGCACTGAACTTAATCTCATTAACTTTTGGCTCAAAAACTAAAAATAGAAACAAAAGAAAATAACCTGGGGCTGGAGAAATAGTACAGCAGGCAGAATGTTTGCCTTGCATGCAGTCAACCTGGATTGGATTCCTCACACCCTATATGCCCCAACCCCCCAAGTCCACCATGAGCGGTCCCTGAGCACAGAACCAGGAATAAGTATGACCCCCCCCAAAAAAAAAAACACCAAATACCAGTAATATGCGATTCTGGGTTTCCTCTCACTTGGCAAACCCTCATATCATGCCTACAGGGTCAAAAGAGTTTAGAAAAGCAGTAGGATCAGATCACAGAAGACCCAAATATACCAGGCAGGTGTATTATAAAACAATAAGGGGCCAACTAGCCAGTTTAACAAAGCAGGAGAATGATGGGCTCAGTAGTTTGCTTTAAAGAATCAGCTGGGTGGCACTGCTAAGAGGGGACTGATTAGAAAGGACCCCAACATGAACCTGTAATATTCCAGAAAACAATTTTTTTTTTTTTTGGTTTTTGGATCACACCCGGCAGTGCTCAGGGGTTACTCCTGGCTCCATGCTCAGAAATTGCTCCTGGCAGGCGCGGGGGACCATATGGGGCACCGGGATTCGAACCGATGACCTTTTGCATGAAAGGCAAACGCCTTACCTCCATGCTATCTCCCGGGCCCCGCTAAAAGCAATTTTTAATGGAAGTGAGGTAAAAAAAATAAAAACACTTTTAGAGACCTGGGGTCTCCCAAGCAGTGATCAAGAGGTCTGGAGACACCACTAGTTATTCTAGACAAATAAATAGGCAGTTCAGAGCATGGGCCTGAGGGTATTGTGGTACTTGGACCTACAGAGTATGATAGGGCATACCCAAGTCACCCCTGTGCTTGGGGGGGGTCCCTTGAGAGCTGCATTGAAACAGTTTTTATGTGGCATTCTCAGGGTATCTTTGGTGCCAGAAATTGAGCCTGGGTCTCATAATTGCAAGGAATGTGTTCTAACTACTATACTATCTCCTGGCTCCTAATAAAACTTTCTTTCTTTCTTTTTTTTTTTTTTTTTTTTTTTTTTTTTTTTTTTTTTTTTTTTTTTTTTTTTTGGTTTTTCGGGCCACACCTGTTTGATGCTCAGGGGTTACTCCTGGCTAAGCGCTCAGAAATTGCCCCTGGTTTGGGGGGACCATATGGGACGCTGGGGGATTGAACCGTGGTCCTTCCTTGGCTAGCGCTTGCAAGGCAGATACCTTACTTCTAGTGCCACCTCACCGGCCCCTAATAAAACTTTCTTAATAAGGATAGCTTTGTGTTAAGTAAAACTGCTTTATAAAAAAATTACTGTCTTGGCCCGGGAGATAGCATGGAGGTAAGGCATTTGTCTTTCATGCAAAAGGTCATCGGTTCGAATCCCGGTGCCCCATATGGTCCCCCGTGCCTGCCAGGAGCAATTTCTGAGCATGGAGCCAGGAGTAACCCCTGAGCACTGCTGGGTGTGACCCAAAAACCACACACACACACACAAATTACTGTCTTTTTGTGACCCACTTTACAAAATTATTAATAAAGGGTTACATAAACATATGGACACACAGCACATAGTGGCTAGAACTGATAGGGATATATCTGATCTTTAAAACTGACAAAAATTAAAATCATATATGTGTATGTTTATATGTATATATAAGAAAGAATGCAAAATTTGGGTACAAATAAAAGTTTTAAACAATAATATGTATTTCTTTTGGAGCTGGAGAGGCAGTTAAGGGGTTAAAACGGTTAAAACTCCTGTCTTAGATGTAGCTGACACCAGTTTGATTCCTGGTATCTCATGATCCCCTAAATATTGCTGAGAGGAAACCCTGAGCATAGGGGAAAGGAAGAGAAGGGAAATGGAGAAATGAAGGAAAGAGGAACGGTGGGGATGGGAGGAGAGAAGGAAGAGAAGGAAAGAGGAAGGAGAAGAAACGGAGAAAGAAGGGGAGGGAAGGGAAAGGAAAGAAATGGAAAAGGAAAGAGGAGGGGAGGGAAGAGAAGACCTTTGGCTCCCAGAGAGATAAGACTGGTATGGGTTGTTTTGTCTTACAGTTTTTTATTAAAAATAAAAGTAATTTGATTGGGAGTGATCCCCCCACCCCATAGCCTGACTTACTGCAGGAAGAACTAAGTAAAACTCAGGGAACCTGGGGCCCACTTTCTAGTGATTCTCAGCCAAGTAGGCTGCTATGTAGGGCACAAGGATTGAAAATATTGTTTGGGAGGTGCCCAGCCTGTGCTACTTCCCTGAACCCATTTTCATTTTAATCCACTCTGGTCACCACCATAGTGTTGTTGCAGTCAAAGTGATTTATTTTGCACTTTCTAATTACAGGCAAAAGGATAACCACATAAAAGAATATAAAATGACACTTTTCCTAAAACAATAAAATAATTCCTTTTAAAAACACAGTAAGGAGTTTTACTCAGGTGAGTATTTAGAACAATTTTTCTGAGACTCATAAATAAGATAATTAGCCAAAGTATAATGGCTTAAAGAGAGATGCCTGGGAGTTCACATCTGACAGCACTAACCTTCCAAGGCAAAATATTAAATATTTCCATTACTTCTGTCCTTAGGCAAATTTGCTTATTCAACAAGAACCTTAATTTTTTTAACACTAATGTTTATTCTTCATATAAAAACAAAGTTTGTCCTTGTCTTTTATGTATCTTAAAGTGGCCTATCTGGCCTAAGAGCATACATATTTTAAAAACTAAATGAATCTTATTTTCAAAGAGTTTGAGTAAGCACTATGCCCACTAACTTGACAACTGAATTGCTTTGCAAAAATTATATAACTATTTATATATATTTTCTTCATTAAAAAAAAATAAGCAGAGCCTGAGAGACAGCACAGTGGTAGGGCATTTGCCTTGCATATGGCCAACCAGGGAGAAGCCATGTTCGATTCCCAGCATTTCATATGGTCCCCCAGTCTGCCAGTGGTGATTTCAGAGTGCAGAGCCAGGAGTAACCCCTGAGCACCATTGGGTTTGACCCAAAAACCAATCAACCAGCCAACCAATCAATCAATCAATCAATCGAGGTTTTTAAAAAATAAAAAAAAAAACAAGAAAACATATATCATCACCAAAACTACTAAAAATATATATCTTCACTAAAAACTACTTAACTAAAACACAATTTTATTTATTTTTCATTTACTTATCTTTGTTTATTTTGGGGAGGGGGGTCATACTGGTTATGCTCAGGGGTTACTCCTGGCTCTGCACTCAGGAATTACTCCTAGTGGTGTTCAGGGGATTATATGGGATGCTGAGGATTGAACTCAGGTAAACTGCATGCCAGGGAAGCAGCTTAACCAATGTACTATCTCTCCCTCTCTCAATGTAACTTAAAGCATAAGCTTTAAAAAATATATATGTATTTTTTTTGTTCAGGGAATACATTTTAGAACTCAGTTCTTGATACAGTAGAGTGGAAGGGTAGAGTGCCAAGTGAACTTAGTCAACTTGATTGATGATTTGAAGTCCAGCCACCGAAAAAAGCAACCAGTCCAAATAGTTCATAGGATAATTGGGATAGGAGATTGCAGTAGATAAAAGGACACTCTCAGGGAGACCAAGCTCTTCCTCTGCACCCTCACCTACATCCAGAGAGATGGCAGGACAGCAGGGATCTCACCTACATGTACACGGTAAGAGACTAAAGATAAAATGAGGACATAGAGTGTTTCTCGGGTACAGTCCCAGAGAGGGACAGTGACAGATTACAGAGAAGCAAATCCTACCAAAAAATAATTGACTCAGTTCCAGCTGCCGATTCCAGAACAGGAACATGTACAGTGAATAGAGAATGGTGTACGGACAAGAGCAGGCCATTGATTATACACTAGAAGTGGACAGAGAGGATCAGGATATAGGACAGCATACATAGGCTGGACTCTGAGAGACAGGATGAGTGGCACTGTAAAGGAGAGCCTGGATATTGGGGGAGGGGCTGGGACCCAACTACTTCAACTTTATGATACATAATGTCTGAGGTTTTTTTTTTTTTTTTTTTTTTTGGTCTTTTTGGGTCACACCCGGCAGTGCTCAGGGGTTACTCCTGGCTCCATGCTCAGAAATTGCTCCTGGCAGGCACGGGGGACCATATGGGGCACCGGGATTCGAACCGATGACCTTTTGCATGAGAGGCAAATGCCTTACCTCCATGCTATCTCCCGGGCCCCAGGTTCTGAGTTTTGTATACAAATCTTTCATAAAATTCTCAAGAACCTACAAGCTCAGAAATAAATCTACATTAGCACTGACAGCCCCAATATATGTTACAGCAAAAAAGATCCTTACATACTTGTTCATATTCTAAGACACTGACATTTGTGATAAGAACTAAATGTGTTTGTTAATAGTAAAATAGTAGATTGAGAGCAATCTAGCTCTCAAAGAAACAACTGTGGTGGGCCCAGGAGATAGCATGGAGGTAGGGCGTTTGCCATTCATGCAAAAGGTCATCGGTTCCCCATATGGTCCCCCGTGCCTGCCAGGAGCAATTTCTGAACATGGGGCCAGGAGTAACCCCTGAGCACTGCCGGGTGTGACCTAAAAACAAACAAACAAAAAAAAAAAAGAAACAACTGTGGCTTGGTTTTTTTCATTTACATTTAATAAATTTCTTTGGAAGTGAACTTTAGTCTTTGTATTTGCCATGAAATTAAAACTATAAAACCACAGACAAATAGCTAGAGTTTTCTTTTCACCACAGTGACAATAAAGGCCTGTCACAATGCCACTTACAGTACAGGTAGCATCATCAAAAAATTCCTTTTGCCCTTTTATACTCTTTCCAACCATAATATCTACAAAGGAAACCTTACTTAAGATGGTACATTTTCTATGAAAGTTAGATTCTTTTTTAGAATATGGGCTCTGTGCCAGGTTATAATTCTATCTGACAAAGAGATTTATCATTGGTATAAAACATCAGCGAGAAGAGGAAATTTGTTGCTACAGCATTTGGAGCTTGGAGCAGAATTTAAAATGTAAAAACAAAAACAAAAAACCGACTAGCAGTCTTGCTGGAGAATGAGAGGATTGGGCAAAATCCTGGACATTCAGATGAGTCTGGCAGTCTGTAGGGCAGTCATATTTTTACCTAAAAGCCCTGATGACTTCAGAAACAAATAAACATTTCAGAAAAGCAAGTGGAAACACTAATGGAGAAATAATTGGTCTGGGGAAGAGAGCTCAGATGGCAGATTGCAGGCCTTATACTACATGGTCCTTGACACTATTTGCTCACTCCCTATCACTGTGGTGTGTAACCTGAGTGGATCCCAAAGACTATGAGCTCTAGTACTTAGTTGCCTAATAAAGGGCCCTCCAGGACTTGAGCTGGAGGTCCCTACAGGCCATGTGGTACTAGGTTTCAAATCTGGCTAAGTTATCTTCCTGGTTACTCCTTTTATATTGAGACACATGTACACATTCTAGTAATAAGTTTATTGAGGGCTGCTACAGTGCTGATCAGTAGTAGCTGCAATGACCTTCTGCATGAAAGGCAAACGCCTTACCTCTATGCTATCTCTCCGAACCCAACTTTTTTTCTTTTTTTAAATATCTTTCTTCACTTTCTTTTCCTTTTTTCTTCCTATTCTTTTTTAAAATAATAACTTTACTCTTCTCACTTATTTGGAGAAAATTTATTATGTCAACTATGTGATGCATTTTCTTAAAATCGGTTAGAAAGTGCAAGATACGTTATATAACAAAAATATGTAAAAAGAAAATGATGAAAGAAAAGCATTCAGATTGTACAAATAGAAATACAGCATGTATAAAAATATATGAGTGTGTTAAGTATTAAAAAAATTCCAGAGATACTGGTTGAAAGAGTACAATGAATGAACTTCAATCTGACATATAAAGTATAACATAGAAGAGAAATTATATTGAGAGAAAAATAAAAATACAAAAATAGGACTCTATTAGAAGAATAAATATCATGATAGTAAGAACTGCAGATGGCAAACGCCTGAGAAGGAAATAGAGACCACAATCAAAGAAGTAATAACTCAGCTTCACAAATCAAAGAACTGATTATAAATGTATAGAAAGCCAAGGAAAGAACTAAAATTTTTAATCCAAAATTACATACATAAATATACTACTAAATAACTGCATGCCAATGACTACTCCCCCTCAAAAAAAGATATTTCTTTGGCAAAGGAAATTGCTAGTGAATAAAAGAAAGTCTCAAATAAAAGACTAGTCTTTCTTCTGCTAAGAACTCTTTCTGCTAAGAACTGTTCTGCTAAGAACTCTTTCAGAGTCAACAAAATAATCAAAGATCAAAGAGAAATAAAATCTTTCAGGGTTCTTAAGCAGAAATTCTATAAGCTAGAAGAAAGTGAAATGACTTATTTATACTACCAGAAAATGAACATTGCCAGTCATGAATACCTTTGCATCCAAATATAATGGAAAATTAAAGACTGTCAGACAAACAAAATCTGAATAGGGTTTGCCACCACCAGACAAGATCTAATTAAAAATATTAAAAGTTCTTCTAGATAAAAGAACACAAGACCACTAAATTTTAATAAGGAGATTAATGGTAATATATTAACCAAAATAATAGTGACATAAGACAACAATAAAAGATAAAAAGGGATGAGGAGAAAGAAAAAAGTATAGTTGAATGATAATGAGTTGATACCAGCACAAAATATATATTTTTCAGATACAGAAAATATGAAACAAATCCCATGGTGACCACAAGACAACAATCTAATGTAGACATTTAGAAGAGAAAACAAAAAAATATAGAATCATTAGGAGACACCATGAAAAAAAAGAAAATAAACTTAATAAAGGGGGGAGAAATAAAAGTACAAATGACTAGAAAACAAGAGGACGTTAACAAATAAACCCTGAACGTCAATTATCAGTTTAAATGTGAATGGTATTAACTAATGAATTAAGATATAGAGTGGCTGAATGGATGAAAAAGCAAAACCTACTGATATTTTGCATACAAAAGTCTTTTGTCAGATAAAAAGAAAACTAACATTTTAGATTGAACAGTTGTAGCAATGTGTTCCATGGTAATAGTGCAGAGTAGAAAATGCTATTTTCATATCTGATAATGTAAGAGTTTTAATTGAAAAAGGTAATGAGTCAAAGAAAGAAATGATATATTGATTGAAGGATCAAGTAATTAAAAAAGCCATGAATAGTAAGTGTACCTAGCATAAGAATATCAACTACACAAAAGAATCAACAGTCTTCAAGAGGCAGATTTAAAACATTTGCAATAATTTTAGGATCTCAACACATCACTCACAGAATGAACATAATCATACATTCCTTGAGAATTATAGAATATTCTCAGGGATAGATTGATTAAAGATCATATGTTGGGACACAAAATAAGTCTAAGTATTTAAAGGCTAAAATCATTACTTCATCTTATTAGTATTAAAATGTAAATCAACCACAAAAACAGGAGAAAAAAACCAAACACATAGAGACTACACAACATGATTCTGAATAACTCTTGGGTCAAAAAAAAAAAACAAAAACAAAGATCAAAGAGAAATAAAAATGAACTGAAGAACAGTAAAAGAACAGACACAATCTATCAGATCCAATAAAGCAGAAGCAGCACTGAAAGGAAATTTCTTGCTATACAGGCCCATGTAAACAAACAAAAGTCTCAAACTTTACACCCAAAAGAATGAGAAAAGGTAATAAGCAGATTCCTTTGTGGAAGGCTAGTCTTACAGAATAAAATTCTACAAACTAAAAATGTCATTTTATTTTTGTCTTATAAGGAAAAGACCAATTTAGAAATATATTGTCTAGATCCAGATTACCAAATTTGATGATTGATCACTTTGAGACATTTCAAAAGCTAAAGCTAGTAACCATAATTAGTCTCAGCAATCCAGAACATTTGTTTTCATATTTTGTCTAGGTGCTTTTATTTTTGGAGGGTACACCCGAGAGTGCATAAACTTTGGCTCTGTGCTCAGAGATCACTTCTGTGGGGTGTGGGTATACCATATATGGTGCTTGCGATTAAGACTAGTCAGACACATGCAAGGCACGTATAAACACTATGTCCTATCACTATAGCCTTGGTGTTCTATTTTTTAATTTGAAATTCTGTATTTTACAATACTGCTAAGGATGATTTCTCATGACTCTACCTACAACACCACGTTCATCACCAGCATACTCACCTGCCTCCCCCAGATTCCAATGGTCGTCCCTTCCAACCCCAGTATTCACCTTAATTGGGTAGATAAATTCTTTTTTTGTGTTGCCAAGAATTTAAAGGGAACATGAAAATAGCGGAGAATAACTAGTAGGGAAGTATAACAAGGATGGAATGAAATTTGGAAATAATATCTTTTATTACAAAGCAGGAAGCAATACACATTTACTAATTAGACAATTCTGAGGGAAACTGAGGGCCACCCCATGATCCAAAGAAATAGAATTTAGAATATGGCATATGGAGTTTCCAGCCCCAGAATTATGTGCCTTTTATAACTGAATATGATAAAGTTTTGCCTACTAGGACTTCACAGTTCAGTGAATAGGGCAGACATATAAAAGAAGCAGTAAAATACTGAATGCCTTGACTTCCTGGGGTTAAAACAGCAAAGAATTACAAACTGGACAACCTAAAACAGTAGAAATTTATTCTCACACACTCTAAAGGCAAAATATCTGAAATCAAGGTATAAGCAGGAAGATGGTACTTCTTAAGATTCCTAGGAGAACTATCTTCCCTACTTCAGAGATAGTGATATTCTGTATTGATCCTTAGATTATAACTACATAATTTCTCCACTTTCAAAAAATTCCCCCCTCTTTTTGGTTTTTAGGTTATACCCTGTGATGCTCAGGGGTAACTCCTGGCTATGTGCTCAGAAATCGCTCCTGACTTGGGGACCATATGGGACGCCGGGGAACAAAACCGAGGTCCATCCTGGGTCAGCCACATGCAAAGCAAATGCCCTACTGCTTCGCCACAGCTCTGGCCCTGTATATCACTCTTTTTATGTCTTTTCTTCTAGAAAGACTTTAGCCATTGTATTGAGGGCATATTTAAATCCTGTAAGACACCATAATAAACAAAGATCCCATTTCCAAGTAAGGTTACATTCTAAAAGTTTTGGGTTACCATGAACATTTGAGGAACACTTTAACCCAACACACAGACCATGAATAGAAATAAAAAGCAAAAGAGTAAATAAAATTTGCTAGACATCTTAACATATATGGTAAAGTTTTACATTTTATCTTATGGTTAAAGGCAGAGAAAAGACAATTTAACAACTTCCTAAAATCCTTAAAGTATTCCATTAAGGGCTGTATGAATCATTTCAATAACACATCTAAAATGGTTTCATAGAACATATAAATTCTGAAAGTTATTCTGCTTTGAGCCATGTATCAATAGCTCCTCAAAATTTAACCAATAAATTATTAGCTATAACAAAACAAACTGTGCATGACTGCCCCATCTATTTCTACTTTCAGAAGACTTATAAGAATAAGAGAAAGCTTGGTTTTATATTGGATGAGACATAAATAAAATACGATTTGGCTTTCACTAAATCTTAACTAGTCATACTTTCCAGAAAGAATATAAATATAGACACCATCATTAAACAAAAAGACCAGCTATCTTATCACCTGAAGAACACTTAAGATATCAGAGGCTCCTCAATCAATATGACAATTAATGGTCCAAATTGATAGCTGAAAGAGAGACTAAGTTTTATCTTTGCTTGTTTCCTTGGAGTCCACACAGATGCTCAGGAGACCAAGATGAAAAAGGAACTTGGACTGGTCATTTCAAAGAGAGTTCTTGGACAAGACCAGGAGCTCTTCACGCTGTGACCAAAGATTAACAGACCCCAGGACGCAGCACCAGCTCAGGAGCAGCTGTTTGTTCTGCCGGGCTACATGTGCTGCCCTCACCACACATCCACCCCTGCCTGAAAACCTGCTGTGCATCCCAGAATGAAGGAAGATGAAAACTGCACGCAGGGGGGTGATTTAAATAAAACTTTATTTACATTTCAAAAAAAAAAAAGAAGAAAAAGGGACTTGGTGGTCCTAAAGGCAAAGCATAAACTCCAGTCCTTTGAAACATCTCCGTAGCTGAATATATATTATATCTTTACTTAAACAGTTTGTCAAATATGTGTCTGGTAGAAAATTATAAATCATTCACTACCAATTTTTAATTTGTGCTGGTTTTAGGAGACATGTTGCTCTTTCTCTATCTATGTATATTTCAGTTCAAACATTTTTAAAGATCCAGGGACTGGGAAGATAGAACAGGGGTTAGGATACATGCCTTCATATTCCCAACCCCAGTTTCATCTCTTTCATCTCATAGCCCCAAGTATCACCAAGTATAGCTCTAGAGGCATCCCCTGGTACATCCCAGGTATTATAGGGCCATAAGTGAACCAATTCCACCCCACTCAGGCAATCATACTGACTTGTAGGCTCAGTTGGTTGAGAATCCAAGAGTAGCTTGGTAAATGGAAGCCTTGGGTCAACCTGAAGCCCCCGCACCAAAGAATTAATCTCACTGTATTCATGGATGGCTCCTAATTCTTTGAGAACTATTACCTGTTTTGTGTGATTAATAAAATGTCTGGTAGAAAGCATACTTATTCAAAATTAAAATTCTTTTTTTTTTTTTGTTTTGTTTTTGGGTCACACCCAGTGACGCTCAGGGGTTACTCCTGGCTATTCGCTCAGAAGTCGTTCCTGGCAGGCACAGGGGACCATATGGGGAACTGGGGGATCGAACCGTGGTCCATCCTAGGTTAAAGCAGGCACCTTACCTCCATCGCCACCGCCCAGCCCCCCAAAAATAGAATTCTTGAGGATAAATTCTATAATATGCTTGCTGCAAATATGATCTCTTCCCATATCTTTTTTCACACTAGTTTAAATAATGCAAATACAAATGCCACTCTTAAATAAATATCTAATGGGTATTCAGCTCTATGGCATGTGGTAGCTTTGTCCTCAAGTTTTTTTTTTTTTTTTTTGGCCTGTCAGCTGTGAGAAACAGTTTTCCACCAATTACTGTCACAATATGAATAAATTCAAAACTGAAAATATAAGCACTGAATATTTTCAGTAAATTTATCCCCAAAATACATTAGAATAGGGATCTGGCATGTAAACAGGAATTTGCAAATAATAAGAAAGAAGAATCACATTGTACTTTGTATTCTATAAATAAAAACACAATATAAGGTTTGAAAAAGAAAGTCATTTGTTCACAGAAGAGAAACGAGCAAATGACAGCAAGCATATGAAATGAAAAGAAAAAAGTTACAGCTGCAAAGAGCATCAATTAAGCATGATGAGGCTGAAAATGATGAAGTATTGCTATTTTTTCTTTTTGAAAAATCACTTTATATGCATGGTTACATTGAATAACTTAATAAATAAAATTGTTTAAGGTTAATGTTCTATCTGTCACTTTTTCCTATAACAATTTTAGGGTGTCGCCTTAAAGAAACATTGGAAAAGAAATGGATTGCTAATAGGATTTGACTTCGAAAGGTGATAAAAAAGCCAAAAAGGTAGAAATCTCTTATATTATCACATTATGAGGCCTCCGCTATACTTTGGCTATTATTCTAAATTGGTTTCTTACCAAAATTCTTTTCTAAAATTCTTTGGAGGGAAGGATGATAATAATAAAACTTCTAAGTCATAGATGTGAGTAACAATTACAGAGTTCGATCTGTCCCTGAATATATAATCCCAATCCTCTGGTTTATTAACTTGGGTTGGGCAGGGCACTTCTTGGAGTGTCTCTGAATCACCATCAGTTTTAAACAAAGTAGTAATGTATCATGATTATTTATCTTTAAATTCATTTTCAGAACAGATATTATATTGCTCTTTGTGTGCTCTTTACTCAGTAGGTTAAGTCATTTTGATACATTTTCATTTTTTATTCACATTGTTTTTTTAATTGAGGAATAATTTCTATATAACATATTTTCAGGTGTACAGTGTTTGACATTTTTATATATTACAAAATTATCAGGTACATCTAGTTAATATCTATTGTATGCTTTCTTTTTAAGCTTTATTTTGGGGCTGGAGAGATAGCATAAAAGTAAGACATTTGCCTTGCATGCAGAACGACTGTGATTTCAATCCCAGCATCCCCTATAGTTCCTCGAGCCTGCCAGGAGGGATTTCTGAGTGTAGAGTCAGGAGTAAGCCCTGAGCGCTACCAGGTGTGACCCAAAATCCAAAAAAAAAAAAAAAAAAAAAAAGAGAGAGAGAGAAGGAAAAAAAAAACCATTTCATTTTGGTGTTTGCACTATGGCTGGCTATACCTGGCTGTGATCAGGACTTAAATCCTAGCTCTATACTCAAGGATCATTCTGAAACTTGGTTTTAGAGAATAGCAGTTTTATAAGATTTTAACATTTTAATGCATCATGTTGATAATTATCTATTGTATATTAAATGATGAAACCTAAGACTGCATATATTTTTGTAACCTGTAAGTTTGTTTCCTATGTATCAAAATTACCACTGTTCATAAGAAGAAAATACATTTGACATAAGACTTTATATTTTCATGACTTTTCTCCCTCAATTCTTATTTAGCCACTGTGATTTATAATACTGTTAATAATAAAGTTCTAAGCATATAATGTGTCTATACCATACTCACTACCAGTGTCAAAGTCTCTTGACCAATGTCTTGAGGTTTCCTTCTGCTTCCTCTTTAGTCCCCTAGAACTCAATTCTGGAGATCAACTCTCAGGGTCTATTACACTAACCACCTGTTATACCCCAATTATATTTCTTTAAATTTCACATATGAGAAACACCATTCTGTAGTTGCTCCTCTCCCTCTGACTTCACTCAGTATATGCTCTCTGTTTAATCCACATAAAAGATGAATTGCTGAATAGATCTTTTCTTTTTCTTTATAGTTAAGCAGTATTCCACTATAAATATCATATAATATATATCATGTATAATAGATATATATCATATATCAGAGGCATA
The DNA here is from genome assembly GCA_004027635.1 of Crocidura indochinensis. Lineage (NCBI taxonomy): Eukaryota > Metazoa > Chordata > Mammalia > Eulipotyphla > Soricidae > Crocidura > Crocidura indochinensis. The sequence continues at coordinate 50,303 of PVKC010000678.1, forward strand.
TACATTAACAAATTTCTGTTTCTTAAAAATCTGTTTTTCAGGGGGCCGGGCGGTGGTGCTGCAGGTAAGGTGCCTGCCTTGCCTGTGCTAACCTAGGATGGACCACGGTTCAATCCCCTGGCTCCCCATATGGTCCCCCGTGCCTGCCAGGAGCGACTTCTGAGCAAATAGCCAGGAGTAACCCCTGAGCGTCACTGGGTATGACCCAAAAAACAAACAAACAAAAAAATCTGTTTTTCAGTGAGGGTTAATAGAAAAAGCAAGATGTTTCAGTTTCCAGTATGCTAAAAACAAATTATATGAATATGTATAAGTATATAGTCCCCAAATTTAATTATGAATACTATTTCTAAACTTAATTCTAATAATAAATATTGTATACATTTCCTCCTTAAACTAGATTGCATTCTGAGCAAGTTAAATATATGTATGCTTTTGTCTTCCTTCTTTTCTATAAAAACTTTGTCAAATGTTCAGAAAAGCAAAGTTCAAGTTCTGGTTCCTTCACATTGCCTGCCCTAACAATACAGGAGCATGGTAGTAAACTTGTCCTTTTCTGAAAAACAACACTTCCACTTCCTCTAATGCTCCATGTAGCATTCAGTCACCACATGAACACAAGTCTTGTGGAGATTTGTCTTTGAGTTCAGTTTGTTTGTGGTTTCTCCTCTCTTGTTAGAGAACAAGGTCTTTGAAGTCATACTTTATGTATATGTCCACCGGATTCAGAGCTTTACAATAGATAGGCCTTCACAAATATTTATAGAAAAAAATTAAAAGAAAAATCTTAAGATTATGTTCTCTTTGCCCCTCCAGATCTGGTTCCTTCACTTGTTGCACTCTGCCCCAGAAAACTAACCTGTATATGGATTACAGCAACAAGTTTCCTATCCCTTTTGCTCCCACTGGGACCCAGATAAAAGTGAATACCAACAGAAGACAAAAGGTACTGAATCAGGTTAAAGAGTTTAATTTTGTTGGTTCATGTAGTTTAAGATCAAACAGGCTGGACCTTTCCTCTAGTCCAAATCACAACTACTTACACATAACTTTTCTTCCCCTTTCAAGCCTGAAAATGAAAATGGAAGATGGCTTATGGTTAGCCCTCCATTATTGCTTTTGTAGTTTCCTATACCCTGTGGTTTCCTTCCCAGATCCTGCTCACACCTTTACAACTTCTCTTTTTACCTAATTTGAATGTGCCATCTGTTTCTTTCCTTAATCCTAACTGGGTACAGATGGTAGATACAAATTGTCTGTTTTTAAAAATACTTATTAGACTCATAATACATAGGCAATGAATTTTGGAGAATCTAAAACTAACTGAAAGTTCTAGTCTACAATGGATTCTGCTTCTAAGACACTGGAGAGAAGAAACAATTCTTATTCTCGCATCTACCCCTGAACCCAGAAAAGACTTATGTAGAATGTTTGTAATAAAAATTCATCAAACTGAATCAATATCTGTGACTGAGATAATTAGTGCTTACCAAATATGCATGAGCTCAACCATGTTTTCTGGTCTGTTCTATTGCTAAATGGGGGTGGGAGAACTGATTGGGTTAAGGCCAGTGGAATATGGATACATACCTTTTCCAAGCCTAGTACCTGAACTCATTCCAAATGAGCCTTTAAGCTCTCTTCTCCCTCTATGAATATTGGTTTTTCAAGTGAAAACAAAATATTAGTTCCCTGATTAATAAATGTTTATGTTGTACCACTGATGTTTGTAATTTATTATTTAATAGTACATAGTTGAAATATTCCCTATTTATATTGATTTTCATTTAATATAATGTGATTTAATTGCTATTTAGTTATTACACATTTCTTACAATAGTTTGCTATTTCAAAATACTTTAAGACTAATTATATGCTCTTAAAAAATCAAAGCTTCAAAAAAAACAAACAAAAAAAATAAATGATAATCCAAAAAAATCAATGAATAATTAACAGTAAAAAAAATCAAAGCTTCAAAAAAAACAAACAAAAAAAATAAATGATAATCCAAAAAAATCAATGAATAATTAACAGTAAAAAAAAATCAAAGCTTCTTAAACTTTTTCCACTAACAAACTAGTCACCCAAGACATTATCTGCAAATTCAATAAATATAAAAAATAAGCATACAAACCATTTAGCTATACAAATAATAAACTATAAAAATTATTTTAAAACAAATTTCTTAAATGCTTACATAACTCTTCATAGAGCTGTGGCACACAGAATTTACAATCTAGAAGCCTAGAGCAGAATATCTAGAAATAGCACATTGGGTTCAGCATTTGCCTTGCATGCAACAGACACCAGTTTAATCCCTGGTGCTGCATATAGTCCCTAAATACTGCCAAGAAAGACTCCTAAGCATAAAACCAGGAGTAAGCCCTGAGCACTATCTGTGGCCCAAAAGCAAAAACAAAGAAGTTAAGCTCTAGAATATACACTGACTAAAAATATTTTTCTATGTTTTAATGATTTGAGTAAGTTTATTTAGCTTTGTGTTCCTTGAAATGGTTTGAATATAATATTTTATTAAATTTTTTTGGACAATACATATCAGATCCACTATCTTTTCTAAGACACTTCTTTTAGTTACACTTTTTTTCTGTGTATTTTTTTGGGGGGGTTTGGACCACACTCAGTGACGCTCAGGGGTTACTCTGGCTATGCGCTCAGAAGTCGCTCCTGGCTTGGGGGATCATATGGGAGTTGGGGGATCAAACCGCAGTCCGTCCAAGGCTAGCGCAGGCACCTTACCTCCAGCGCCACCGCCCGGTCCCCTTTTTCTGTGTATTTTTCTTTCTCAAATCCTACTTAGCCAACTTTCCATCTTCTCTTATTAGTTTCATTAACATAGAGAAGCTGCCAGTGATTGTGTAACTTTCTGTTTTCCTTAAATAAACACTTGGGCTTTTTTTTTCCTGTACAAATACTAAAAGAAGTATATAAAAACTTCAATACTTGGGCTGGAGAGGTGGCGCTAGAGGTAAGGTGTCTGCCTTGCAAGCGCTAGCCAAGGAAGGACCACGGTTTGATCCCCTGGTGTCCTATATGGTCCCCCCAAACCAGGGGCGATTTCTGAGCGCTTAGCCAGGAGTAACTCCTGAGCATCAAATGGATGTGGCCCAAAAAAAAACAAAAAAAGAAAAATTTCAATACTTATATGTAAAATATATTCAAACTTATACACACATACACACTAAGTTACTCTATTTACAAATATCACGGATCATTCGATTAAAAAAAAACTAACAATTCTATGTAAAAATGAAACCTAGGAACTAAAGAGATAATACAGGGGTTAAACAGAGCTTGAGAAGAGAACAGAGAAGGAAAGAAATCCAGGTGGAAAAAGATGAGAAAGGGAAGTAATGGGGTAACAATGGGGGTCTAGGCTTTGGTTATATTGGGTATGTGGGGGAATGGTATCACTATACATACAAAGCACAGCCTCAACAACACTGAAACATGAGATCTAAGCTAAAATCACTGAAATTTAATGTGTCTGCCAAGGTGGGCAGGCAGAGAGTAGAAGTGGGGAGATGATATTTTATAGAACACTGATAATGGGAATTGACATTGTGGTAGGATTAATGTTGAAATATTATATGCTTAAAACTCAACTATCAATAACATTGTAAACCCTGCTTCTTTAGTTAAATAAAAGTATTTTTATTTAAGTACAGAGGGTTAAGGTGCTCTCCTTGCATACAACCAAACTGGGATCAAGTGCAGCAGTGTTTATTCTCTTCCAAGCTCTGCCAGAAGTGATCTCTGAGCACAGAACCAAAAGAAATGCTGAGTACAACCAAATGACTTCTAAAATCTAAGGAACAAATAAACAACAACCAATTAAACCTATACTACAAAAAAAAAATCAAGACTATTCAATAATGCGAGCATTTTCAATGATATGTAATAAAATCCATAATTGAAATGATGCCTTTAGTGTAATGTTCATTTGATCAACTCAATTTTATAAGAGCAAGATAATATCAGCAAAAGACATATCCATATCTTCATATAATAAAGGTTCAAAACACTATATAAACCCAATTTTTCAAAGTTACATATAAAGACATGATTATATGGTGAGAGAAAAAAAGTGTCACCATACCCAGAATTTTTACATGAGTTTGAAGTAGTAATAATCACAACAGGTTGTATAAGAATGACTGTAAAACATTTTAAGTTCAAATGGGAAGACAGTGGAACTAACCAGAAAAGATAATGATATGGTAGAACAATCAGGGAAAGAATCTAAAAAGATAGAGAAATAGTAAACTAAGATGAAAAGTGATGATAGCTAAATAAGTGGGTGCTTGATAGCAGTATAGTCAGGGGAAATGTTAATGTTCCAATTTAAGTAGTAAGTGCTTTTCCCTGTGGACAGAAAGGTGGACTTACTGCACCAGGTATGCTTGGGGGCCACTGTGGCTCTGTGCTGAGGAAGGAGGTGAAGTTCAGAAGACCAGGCAAGTGCTGAAGACCAAATTGAGGTTTGCTAGCATGCAAGGCAAGCACCTTAACCCCTGTTTGTGCTTTCAGGCAAAATTATTTGTCCTTTCAATACAAAAAACTTCAACAATGATCTAGAAAATTAGAACCAGTCTTTAAATATAACTACATTAAAGAAAAAGGGGGAAATTTATTGATTTGCTTGTTTGATTTGTGGCCATACCCAGAAATGCTCAAAGCGTACTCACTCCTAGCTCTGCACTCACATATCACTTGTGGTGGGGCTTGGGATGTAGACCATATGAAATGCCTGAGGTTGGTGATATGCAGTACTACCTATTATACTCTCTTTCCAGCTCCCCAAAAGACATTGGTTCAAACAATATAGAAACTGATGTGGACATGAATGAACAGAGGTTCACAACAATAAATAACATGCCGCGAGGAAAATAGTGGGGTGTTCCTCATTGCAAAAGAGATCACATTGCAAGGAAATAAGCTGCAATCAAATTTTAACATGATTTAGGGTGCAGTATCTGGAATTGTAGGTTCTACCCAACACCCAGAATCCCAACCCTATAAGTCAGCAAAATGAAGAAAATCTCCCCTTGGAAGCCATAGTGCAGTGAGTTCAGAAAAGTTTAGGGAAAAGTAGAGATTGAGATCTAGTTCTTACAAGTTTGTAAACTGGCTTACTTGTCCTAGGATTGAAAGCATTAACACTAGTATGAAAACTGACCAACCCGGGGCTGGAGAGATAGCACAGTGGCTTTTGCCTTGCAAGCAGCCTATCCCAGGACCTAAAGTGGTTGGTTCGAATCCCGGCATCCCATGTCGTCCCTTGTGCCTGCCAGGAGCGATTTCTGAGCAAATAACCAGGAGTAACCCATGTGTGCCGTTGGGTGTGGCCAAAAACCAAAAACCAAAAAAAAAAAAGAAAAAAAAAGAAAAAAAGAAAACAAAAGAAAAGTGACCAACCCAGAAAGGAAGGAATCTCAGTTCCTCTACTTTACACATCTGAAACCTGTAGGTTTTTAAGTGGGGTTATAGATGTGAGTAAGTATCATTTTGGTGAATCCTAGCAACTTTGTTGATAGCAGTGCTGGCAGATGTCTTAGTGCAGTGGTCAGCAACCTGTGGCTCGAGAGCCACATGTGGCTATTTACACTTTTTTTTTTGGTTTTTGGGTCACACCCGGCAGTGCTCAGGGGTTACTCCTGGCTCCATGCTCAGAAATTGCTCCTGCCAGGCACGGGGGACCATATGGGGCACCTCTTTACACTTTTAATTTAGCTCTTCTGTGTGCCGGGTGGCCACTCCAGGAGTTAGGACTCTGCTCCTAACCTCTGTCAGTGCGCGCTCTGTGTGGCTCTCAAAATAAATTTCAATCGTGGTTTTGGCGTGAAAAAAAAGGTTGCCGACCACTGTAGTGGATCTCATTTTCCTTATTGTTCAATCCAGCGGACAAGAACTCCATCCACCCCTAGTAACCTAGTACTATGGCCTAAGAGACAGTTATCAGGAGTGCTCAAGTTTGGAGGAGAAACAGACATGGTTCCTACCTGACTTACCTGACTGCTTACAAAAAACTACACCCCTATAGTTAGTGAGCAACCCCTGGGCCTCCCAAAATAAGCTGTGTGGATCCCCACTAGTAAAGGGACCTTACCATGCCCTACACCACAGCCAGTCAATCAGCTTCCTGCCAGTCCTGGAGTTGTGCTCAGTCACTAGCTGGTCCTGTGGCTCTAATCTCCTTCCAGATCTGTCCTGGCATAAATTTTCAGGTATTACACAGGAATGCATGACCATGGAACCTTAAGTGTCTGCCATTAACCTGAGAGCATAGCCTCAAGTTGCACATATAATATTAATACCAAATATGCTGTCGAAATCTGTGTAACTGTGCCCCTCCTCCCACACAGATACCTAAGCAGTTTCAACTTTGATGCTAGTCACTGTCAGGCACTTGTGCTGGTGAATCCCCAGCTTACTGACCAGCCCCACTTGAATGTGCCACAGCGAATGCCAGGCACTTGTGACCACAGCTCTGCAGTTGTTGGCAGGCACTTAGATCTGTAAATAACTGGTTGTCGCCAGGGCTACTCAACCTCAGAGTCACAGTCCCTGCCAATCACTCATTACCAGAAAACCCTGGCTCCATCCCAGGTTTTAGTGGCACACCAGCCATAATGAGAGGGCAGAGGAATTCACACTAATGGACCAACACAAATTCCTGGGAAGGATTTATAATCCGGCAGAGTTCTAGAAACCAATTGAAGAAGAATTTACAGCAAAGCAACAGTTATTACCTATGGTCACTGAAATGATATTAGTGGAAGGTAGCGTCAACGAAGATGGACAGTACAGGAAAAATCCAAACATCAAACATAGAGTGAAACAATACAATATCAAAACTGAAAAAACATAACAGAGTCTCAACAGCAAAATGGAAAAAATATGAAAATGTAAACAAATGATAAACTGAAAGAAAGGGTAGTGGGATCCATTCCCAAAGTTCCGAATAAAGAAAAGGGCATTTTAGAAGTTGAAAATAACATGACAGATTCATGAAAGAACAGTAAGAGAGAATATTTGCAGGGTCCCAAAAGAAAGAAAGAGATATCTTATTTAAATAAAAAATTGTTTAGAAATTCCCCAAAGTGAGGAAGGAAACAAGATACTCAGATCCAGGAGAATCAAAAAATCCCCCCCCAAAATACTATCTAGTTCAACCATTATCGAAAGCAATATGGAGATTGCTCCAAAAACTGGAAATTGAGCTCCGTTATGATCCACCTGTACCACTCCTAGGGATATACCCTACCGCAATGGTGAACTAATGGCATGCGTGCCAGCAGTGCACGTGAAAGCCTTGCAGCTGGCATGTGGGAAGGCCCACAATTAAAATATGCAGCACAAAAATATAATACAAAACTCCCTTCCTCACACCTATATTCATTGCAGTGCTATTTACAATAGCAGGACTCTGGAAACAACTAAAATACCTTACTACAGATCAATGGCTAAAGAAACTGTGGTACATATATACAATGGAATATTATGCAGCCATCAGGAGACGAAGTTATGAAATTTTCCTATACATGGAATCTATTATGCTGAGTAAAGTAAGTCCAAGGGAATGAGATGCTAGACACAGAATAGTCTCACTCATCTATGGGTTTTAAGAAAAATAGAAGACATTTTTGCAATAATTCTCAGAGACAAAAGAGAGGAGGGCTGAAAGATCCAACTCATAACCACAGAGTGATGAGTGCAGTCAGAGAAATAACTATATCGAGAACTATCATAATGCAGTGAATGATGACGGAAGTAGAAAGCCTGTCTAAAGTACAGGTGGGGATGGGGTGGGGAGGAGGGAGATTCAGGACGTTGGTGATGGGAATGTTGGACTGGTGAAGGGGGTGTTCTTTACATGACTGAAACCCAAGTACAATCATATTTATAACCAAGATGTTTAAATAAAGATATTAAAAAAACCCCACAAAATGTTCCCCCAAAATGAAGCCAATCTGAGTCATACTAGGAAATCTGACAATTAAAACAGCAAATGGTAAAGTTAAAGAGAATCTTAAAAGTAGAAAAGAGTATCAGAAGGCCACATGTAAAGAAACTCCATAAAATTATCAGATTTCTGTACAGAAACTCCACAAATTAGAAAAAATCGGCATGACATGTCACACTACCACCAGGAGAGAGTTCTGTGCACAGAGCCAGAAAAGGCCTCTGAACATTGCAAGTATGTCCTCCTCTCCTGCAAAGTCAGAGAAAAAGGGAGAAAAAATCACCTTTGTCTTTTGTGACAATATGAATGAACTGGATGAGCCATACAAAATGAAAAAAAAAAATGAAGAGGGAGAAAGACAAATGTTAGGTAATATCATTCATTTGTGGAATAAAAATAAAAATACAAAGCAAAAAGGGAAAAGAGCGGGGCCGGAGAGATAGCATGGAGGTAAGGCATTTGCCTTTCATGTACAAGGTCATCGGTTCGAATCCCAGCATCCCATATGGTCCCCCCTGTCTGCCAGGAGCAATTTCTGAGCATGGAGCCAGGAGTTACCCCTGAGCACTGCCGGATGTGACCCAAAAACAAAAACAAAAACAAAAAAAAAGGGGAAAAGAGCAACGTTTTTCCCAGAACACATATGAGGTTATTGAAGGGAGAGAAAAGAGGACTTAGGACAAAAGGGATCCAATGGTTATTTATAGAGGGGAGCTCAGAGAGCATACCCAGTGGTGCGAAGGGTTTACGCCTGGCTCTGCAGTCAGGAATTACTTCTGGAGATGTTAGGGGACCATCTGGGATGCTGCAGATAGATTCCAGATCATCACATGCAAGACAAACATCCTACTTGCTGTACTATGAGGGAGGCCCTGTATGGGGATCCAATGGATAGTGGTAGAGTTGGTATTTTTTATAAAAAACATATACTTGAAGAGGTGAGAAACTGTACCCTCTAAAGCATACAGATTTATTTGGCTTATAACTTGTAAGCAAGTTACTCAAAAAGGCATCTAAGGGCCTGAGTGATAGTACAGTGGTAGGGCATTTGCCTTGCACACAGCTGATGCAAGACAGGCCTAGGTTCGATCCCTGGCATCCTTTTTTGATCCCTGAGCCTGCCAGGAGTGATTTCTGAGCACAGAGCCAGGAGTAACCCCTGAGTGCCACTGGGTGTAGCCTAAAAATAAAAACAAACAAAGCATTTAAACAAAATAGAACACATGAGAAAACTGGGAACAGAAAGCAAAATAGAATTAGCTTCTCGGTACCATACAACTAAAGATGATGATTATGAAAAGTTGATGAGGTTCCCTACCTTGTCATTTCCACTCTACCTTAGTCTAAGCTCTTCACACTGGTGAAGGCTGAATAATCATAGAGACCAGCCACTAGAAGGCATGAAATCTGTCAACCAGGGTTTAATTAGGATCAATTTTCTCTTTCCTCTGGGGTCTAGTCACTAATGCAGACTACTTCTTTGGTTACTCAGACTTGTGCTAAGTAACTATATTTTCCAGTATCCATGAAGAATAAAGGCAGAAATTAGGTACATGATACGCATAAACTTGTAGAATGATTGACTCTGTGAAAACTAAACTGGGCTAGGTGATAACAAGGGGACATTCTAAAATGGAAAATCTGATTGAATCACTTTGTTTACACTTAAAGTCTTAAAATGGGAACACACTTTATTTATTATTATAACAAACAGCTTGGCAAATGACAAACAGCTTTGCACCTTGCCTGACCTGTTCACTGGTTCACATCACAAACTATACGAAGACAGTTATCCAGGAAAGTGTCAACAATAGTGCTTCAAAAATTCTCATGAAAATAGGCCTGGAATATGTATGTGATTTCAGAGCCAGGAAATAAATACATACTATGAGGCCATAATCTGACAAATTTAAGAATTGTGTCCTGATCCTTGTAATGTACAATACTAAAGAAACGCTTACATAAATTACAAAAGAAATCCATGCATTTTTTTAAAGAGTACGCTTGACCTTTTAGGTAACATTTTTTAAATGTAATAAAAACTTGATTTGCTGCATTGATACAGAAAAATTAATAAGCACAAACACATTACTTAGCAATAAAAAAAAAGTCCTGTACATTCAGTTTGGAGAGCAAGTATTTACATATTATGTTTATATGTGTATGTGGATCAGAGTAGGTCAAGACAAATATTTAAACATGTATTATGGGGGCCGGGTGGTGGCGCTGGAGCTAAGGTGCCTGCTCTAACCTAGACGGACCACGGTTCGATCCCCCATTTCCCCATATGGTCCCCCATGACTGCCAGGAGCGACTTCTGAGCGAATAGCCAGGAGTAACCCCTGAGCGTCACCGGGTGTGACCCAAAAACCAAAAAAGAAAAAAAAAAACAAACATGTATTAAAGGGGCTGGAGAAAAGACAGTATAGTGGTTTGCATGTGGTTGACCTAGGTTCAATCCTTTGTACCACAGATAGGGACACAGGTATGGACACCCCCAATTTCTTTTCAAAATCATGTATGGTAAGATTGCTAAGATACAATCTGTACATTGATCCACAAAATCACAACAATGTTCCATTGCTCTAAAGCAGTGGTCCTCAAACAACAGCCCGTGGGCCACATATTGTATTTGTTCCCGTTTTGTTTCTTCACATCAAAATAAGATGCATGCAGTGTGCAAAGGAATTTGTTCGTAATTTTTGTTTTTACAATAGTCTGGCCCTCCAATGGTCTGAGGGACAGTGACCTGGGCCCCTGTTTAAAAAGTTTGAGGACCCCTGTAGTGAATGCTTAGAGTATATGCAAACTACACAGAGAGAGACTAGAAACAGAGGTAATACATAAAATATAATACAAAGCCAACAAACCAGCACTAGTTATAAAGTTGGAGAAAATGAGATACTTACATTTCTCGTGAAAAATATGGATTATTAAGACCTTTTTGAAAATTACCTTATATAATATGTATTAATAAAATTTGTAAATATCTTTTGCCACAGCAACCTCATTTTTGGGAATTTATATTAAGAGATGTAAAAGCATGAGATATTGTCCAGGATATTTACTGGACCATTTTCATAACAATAATAAGAAATGAGGGCTGGAGAAATAGTGTAGAGTGTAAGGCACTTGGCTTTCACATGGCTGGCCCAGGTTCAATCCTCAGTACTCCAAACAGCAGTAGGAGTGATCTATGAGCATGGAGTCAGGAGTAAGATCTACACAAACAGATGTGCTCCCCCAATATAAAAAAAAAAAA
>PVKC010000679.1:0-61301 GCA_004027635.1 Crocidura indochinensis
CCACCGCCACGGCCCCATATTCTTATGAATTCTCTTACCTTCCAGATTTCACTACAGGCCAACCAGACCTGATACCTCCCCTCCTTGCCCAGTTTTCTAAGCCCTGCCCATTGTAAACCGATGAACCTGGAACTTAAGTCACTATCTGATCTGAAAAAAATAAACAATATATCCAAACTGGTTCTTTGACTCCTGCTGATGCAAGCGGCTGGGGGACCATGTCAGATGATGGGTAGATGACAGGACACCGCATCTATGACTCAAACCATGAGGGCTCACTCTGCCCCTTTGGGTGAGTCAGCTGGCCACAGGGAAACCTCAGAGGACTCTCAGAAATGTACTCCAAAGAATGCTGGGCTCTCACCTGGTGATGTGCCAACACCACGGCCTTCAGCCTGGTTTCCCCACGGGGCACCCACCAGCCTCTCACAGAAGTCCTAAGTGATCTCAGCACTGATTGGCTGAGTCACTGGCTCTGTGTTGGCTTCTAAGCTCCCCCTGCAACCTGCCAAGTATCCTGAAGCAGCAGAATCTTTGTTGATCCCCTCACTAGCCACTGAACATGAAGATCATAGATGGGTGACCCAAAATGCAGTTGTAGCTGAGAGTCAACGTTTCCTGGTGCCAAGGCATCCCTGCCAACCATCACAGGGTCAGTCACGTTGCTAGAAAAGAACCAGGAGCCCAGGAGGAAGAAAGCTGAATGACAGAGTACAGGTCTGGCAAATGAGAGACCGGGAGTTTAGTCGCTGGCCTAGAATGTTGGCCTAGTGGTCCTGACTACCCAGACATCCACAGGAACGGGCAGTGTCTTTAAAAAAGAAGTAGCAGACAGGCTGCCTCCACAGTACCCCTGGCTCCTGATTAATTTAGGCAACTGGTCAGCTTAGAGTGGCTTTTCTGTTTTTGTTTGTTTGTTTTGCAGCTTTTCTGGAACTTTTAATTCCCTTATGATTTGAGTTTACCAATAAACCATTGTCCTCACAATAAAAATAAAGAAAAAAACCCAAATAAACAAAAACCAGGACTTCCTGCATGCATGCACACCATCATGGTGGCCACCCAGGTAAGCAACACCATTTACAGGCCTTCTGAGCAATAAATATCTTTTTTTGGGGGGGCACACCCAGCAGTGCTCAGCAGTTACTTCTGACTCTGCCCTCAGAAATCGTTCCTGGAAGGCTGGGGGGGGGGCCGATGGGATGCCGGGAATCGAACCCGGGTCCATCCCAGATCAAACGTGTGCAGGGCAAACACCTTACCACTGTACTATGACTCGGCTTCATTAAATATCTCTTTTTCATAAGTTTCCCAAGGGTTACTCCTATAAGGTATCTTATCATCTTGTAGTAACATCAGCCTAAGAGAACTGAACCTAATCCAGGTATTTACATTTTGCTCCTGATGAAAACTAATTTCAGGCTTCCTGTACAAAAACTATACAACCAGTTCTGCTTGTTCAGCCTGGAGATGAGCAACAGCAGCAGGCAGCTACATGGCACACCAGACCTCAGCCTCATGGCTCACTGCTCCCATTTTCACCCACCAGCAACACAAGTCTCCAAAAATCTTACATTGGGGGATCAGAAGAGTGATGACTGTGCATGCTAGAGGTTCAACTTCTAGCTCTACATGGCATGGTTTTTTGAGTACTGCCAGGAGTGATCTCTGAACACATAGTCAGAAGTAGTCCCCAAACCCGTCCATTGTGACCCCAAACAAAAGACCATGGCATTGTGATAAGCTACTTGAAGTTCCCAGTTCACAGGTCAGGATTTGTGCTGCAATGTTCAGTGCCATCTACACTGGTTACTGCAGCTTAAATAGCCCCAAGGACAAGGTCAAGTGTCTGTGTTCAGAAACTATCATCCCTCCCACCCAAGGCTCAGGGAAATGATGTTTAGAAATGGCAGTTTCCACAGAGGATTAGAACAGGAGTTCCAAGTTCTGGAAAAAGCAGAAGCATTACTTCAGCCTGGTTGTTCTGTGCAGTCACTAGAAAGAATGATAACTTCACGAAACACACACACACACTCCATCTGATAAGAGGCAGAAACCAAGTAATAAGAGGTAGAAACCAACAGGGAGATGGTAACCTTAATCAATGGGGAAGTCTTCTAGTTGTTTTCCATTGTTTTCTACCATCTTTCACTTTATGGATTCTTTTGTTGTTGTTGTTGTTGTAGTTGTTTTTTGGGTCACACCCGGCTGCACTCAGGTTACTCCTGGCTCTACGCTCAGAAATCGCTCCTGGCAAGTTCAGGGATGTCGGGATTCGAACCACCGTCCTTCTGCATGCAAGGCATGCAAGGCAAATGACTTACCTCCGTGCTATTTCTCCGGCCCCACTTTATGGATTCTTTACCTCGATGCTACACCCTCCTTCCTCAATGCAGCTTTTCTTACTAAGACTTTCTCAGTTGATTTGTACAGGGAAATTGAAGCTGTTAGGGCATTTAACTCAAACTTTATGGTAATTTGGGGATTGAAGGAGGTTGAGAAACAACTAGGACAGGCTTATTCTTTCTGGTTGTGGGGAAAGGGGTCCTTCAACATCCTGGACCAGGGCCAAAAAAAACTCATCTGGCCAGAAGAGCGAAACGTGTAGCCTGTTCTCTTTCATTGATCCACTTGCCTTTTGTTTGGTTTTGCTTTGTATTTTTTTTTTTTTTTTGGGCCATGCCCGGCGGCGGCGTTCAGGGGTTATGTTGAGATTCGAACCGAGTCCATCCAGTGTTAACCACGTGCAAGGCAAACACCTTACCGCCATGCTATTGCTTCCCACTCCTTGCTTTTTTTAAGCTTTGCCCAGGCACAGCTAAAAGCCCTAAGTGGAGATGGTAAATATTCCCTACCACACAAAGGTCGATCTCTTTGTGTTAACGTTCCAGCCTCAGTGGACTCATGTTCTAAACCTTGAGATTCTAGTTCAAGTGCTTTTTCAACATTGCCCTCTTCTCTTCCTGTCCAGCATCCCCAAGAAATGCTGGACTTCCTGGGGTTAGGGGAAAAAAACTAACATAGTGGCATGGAGTTTGGAGAGGGTGCAGACTTCTCCCTGGGAAGCATATCCTTTTTTATCTTTTGGTTTTGGGTTTCCGGACAGCACCCACCACCAGTGCTCAAGGGTTACACCTGACTCTGCGCTGGAGGGGAGGGGCTGGGGGACCATATAGGATGCCTGGGATCAAACCCAGGTTGGTTACGTTTACTCCAGCTGCAAAGCTTCCGGCTTTCTTTAACTGATTGGCCCAAGTGGAACTTCACAGTTTTGCACCTGTCCTGGCAGGATTTTATGGGCATTGTGCAGGAAAGCTCTTGGTGACCTCTAGTCTCCTTCATGCTCTTCATCAGCATCCCAGAAAACACACCTCTGTGCCCACTCTTGGTCATTCTCCATAGAGGAGACAAAAGGTCATTCATTGTATGCTCTTTAACCTTCTTCTCATGCTCACTCTTCTTCCTCATGAATCTGTTTATTTCCTGGGGAAAAAAAAAAGACAGGTGTGTGACCAAACTGTTACACCACCATTTCTGTATGAGCCTGCAGCTCTCCTCTCCTCTCTTTCTAGCCCACACTAAACCGTCCCAAGATCTTCCATGGCCAATAAAGTCCCTCTTCCCTACTCAGTCCCTCCGGTGCCTCTTTGGGGTCATTGTTGAGGACACAACCCCAAGGCCAGTCCAGAACTGTATACAGTGGCTTTGCGCTCTGTCGCCCTTGACCAACAAACCAACCCCGTTCAGGGCAGGGTTCATCCTCCTAGTCAGGGGTGAATTCTGCTGCAAGTCAGAGGCCTCAGTGGGGAATTGTGCGAGGGCTGGGAGAGGGGCAACGGGAGGCCTCAGGAGGAAACTTCGCACTGACAACTAGCATGACAATGTTAGTGAGTGAGAGAAGCAGATGCCTGTCTCGAATACAGGCAGGGCCGGGAAGGAGGGAGTGGGTGCACTGGTGGTGGGAATGTGGCGCTGGTGAAGGGGGTGTTCTGGTTATGACTGAAACCCAGCTACAATCATGCTTGGAATCAAGATGCTTAAATAAAGGTTTTATTTTAGTTTTTCTGTTTGTTTTTGGGCCACATCCGGCGGTGCTCAGGGGTCACTCCTGGCTCTCTGCTCAGAAATCGCTCCTGGCAGGCAGGCTCGGGGGACCATCTGGGATGGGGATGCCGGGATTTGAACCACCGTCCTTCTGTAAATGTATGGTATATTACATACAATATAATATACTGTACATTTATATATGGATTTATTTATATGTACTATATAATATATTGTATATAGTACATCATCATAAATAATATAATACTAATAATATTGTATTTGTGTGTAAATATATTATATGATACTATAATCTATGACATAATATATAATTTAATAATATATAACTCATTATATATTATATACTTATATATTATTAATAGGTAGTTAATGATTAAACTACACTAAAATAAATCTATAGCTGTAAATTATATACGAATATATATTTTATATATGTATATTTATATACATATAACTTCTGAGGCCGGAGCATCCCCTAGGGTCCCTCGAGCCTGCCGGGCGCGATTTCTGAGCCTAGAGCCAGGAGGAGCCCCTGAGCGCCGCCGGGTGTGGCCCAAAACCCGAACAAGAAAAAGGCCGCTGGCCACTGCTAGGAATGGGAAGGGCGCTTTCGGTTCGCACGGGGCTTTTCCTCCTCCGCAGGAAAGCGGCCGAGCCAGTTTTCGGAACTAAAGCGCCGGCGGGCAGTGACGTCAGCGCGGCGCGAGCCCGCGGCACCTGCCAGCAGTCACGCAAGCAGCGGGGCCTCGGTGCGCACGCGCGTTGCGAGGGCGGGGGCGGGCGCAAGTCCTTTCCCGGGGCGGGGCCGGGGGCGGGGCCGGGGCGGGGCCAGCCAGCGGGGCGCTCATTGGCTGCCGCCAGCTGCCGGAAGGCGGTCGCCGAGAAGAAGCGCTGCGCTCAGTCCCTGCTGCTTCGGCGCTGCTGCTGCTGCGGAATGCGGGCGGCGGCCGACGGTCGGGACGCCCCGCGGGAGCGGCGAGGCGCGGCTGAGGCTGGCACGCCGCAGCAGAACCACCAAGTGCGGCCGCGGTCCGGGGCGCCGCCGTGGCCCAAGCACTCCTACTGGCTGGACGTGTGGCTCTTCGTGCTCTTCGACTTCTTGCTCTTCCTCTTCGTGTACTTCTTGCCCTGGTGAGTGAGAGCGCGGACCCGAGCGAGCGGCCACGACCCGACCTGCTTCCTCGTCCGGCTGGCGACTTGATTTGATTCGGGCTGCAGCGCGCCCGGGTGGGCTGAGGGCGAAGGCGAAGGCGAAGGCGAAGGCTCCAGGAGCCGACTTGAGCTTCTCGGAACGTACTTACTTTCTCCTAGCCGCTCGGGCCCCGTCGTCAGCCTCGGCCTCCGCAGACGCTGGGCCGGGGCGCAGCTATCTGCAGCGAGAACAGCGACGGCTCGCGGTCCAGAGCGCGCGGCAGGCACACTGGCGGGCCGGGCCGCAGCGGTGCTTGCTGCTCCACGAGCGTCGCTCGGCCCAGCGAAGTCCTGTTGAGGTTCTTTGCTTGGGCTTTGTTTCGGGGTCACACCCGGCGGCGCCCGGGGGTTCCTCCTGGCTCTGGGCTCAGAAATCGCGCCTCGCAGGCTCGGGGGACCTTTTGGGATACCGGCGATCGAACCCGCTCCATCCCAAGTCCACAAGGCCACCGCTGTGCAATACTCCAGCCCCTAGCTCTCTCTCTCTCTCTCTCTCTCTCTCTCTCGCTCGCTCTCTCTCGCTCTCTCTCTCGCTCGCTCGCTCAGGGGTTACTCCTGGCTATACGCTTGGCTTGGGGTACACGGGGAATCGAACCCCCGTCCTGGTCAGCTGCGTGCAAGGCAAACACCCTACCGCTGCGCCATGGCTCCCGCCCCTAGTTTTTGTTTCTTAATGCTCTGAATTTTTAGCTCAGGGTAGAAAACAGACTCTTTGGGTTCGTTTTTTTTTTTATCCTCTTATCAATACGTAAATGATCAAACATAAGCAAGTGATTGTGAATCCAGATTTTCAGACGTTGGAATAAATATTAAGATGGGAAATGAAACACTGTTAACAAAAACTTATTATTTTACAGATTGGTTTGCTCGATGCCTAAATGAAGAAATTGGCTTCTGAAGGAATGCGACTACAAACTTCTACACCATAGAAGACAAACAAGATTGTGCACTAAGATTTCAAACTTTTGACTTTTGATTTTCTATATTATTACGTACTTGCGGACTATATTAAATAGATAAACTAGACTGTTACTTTTATTTCAAAACGTCACACATCTATCTGACCTTACTGAATATAAAACTATAAAGGTTTAGTATATTCTTTTTAAAAACAGTAAAGTAACATTTGCGAGTACGAAACAAAATGAAAATTTATGATGCATATTACCTCAGTTAAAAAAGAAGTCAAATGGGTGGGGGAGATTTTCTTTTTAACATTTCATTGTTTTCTACTGTTTAACATGATGTACATATGGTAAAGGGAGGAATTCTGAGAAAAACTAAAAACTATTGAAAAATTTTAAAAAAGCAGTCCCTCATTTAAGTCCCAGTTTTTCTTTTAGGCTACAGTTGCAGAACTAGATTTTGGAGAACTAGATTGCGTGCCCTCTGACCTGACATTTCCCCTTTTTAAACTCTTGAAAAGCTTTTCAGATCTATTATTAATATAGTTGAAGAATTTTGTGAACAAGACAGGTATTTTTTGTCCAATTCAAATACTTCAGTAGAGTAGCACGTTTATCCATTTAACAAATATTTGCACACTAACTAGGGACTAGGTGTGGCACAGAATAGAACAGACTAAAACCATTCCTTCACTGAGCTGATTGCTGTTAATCGATTCCATTTTGGAAGATTTTTTTTTTATTATTATTGTTTTGTTTTGTTTTGGGGCCACACCCAGCAGTGCTCAGGGGTTACTCCTGGCTGTCTGCTCAGAAATAGCTCCTGGCAGGCAAGGGGGACCATATGGGACACCGGGATTCGAACCAACCACCTTTGGTCCTGGATCAGCTGCTTGCAAGGCAAACTTCGCTATGCTATCTCTCCAGGCCCCGGAAGATTTAATCTTTGGAAGATTTAATTTAAGACATTTTCAGTGAGAGATTGCACTCCTAAATCCTATGCTTATAGCTTAAGAAAGGTATCCTATTTTATAATAACAACTCTTTACTATGTCAGAATTGGGCTCTCATTGAAAATTGGTGGCAATTGACATAAATAAGATACCTAAATATAGTAGGGATGATCCTTCCCTTGGAACCAAGCCATTGATTGGTAAACACTACCCTCTTTTCAGAATGGCAGTTAGGATTAGAACTAAATCGAATCCTAGGAATTGATTTGAGATTATTTTAATTGCCTACAAGATTATGCTGTTTTACGGTGTTGTTGCCTCTGTCTGGGGAGAATCTTCTGCGAACTTAGGGAAACAACAGATTTCACTGAGAAGATAAACTCTGAGAAATGTTTTATTATATGGCTTCATTTAGTTTGACTTGCATTTTTTAGTACAACTTGTATACCTTAAATTTACTTTTATTTGCTCTAAAATGCATAATATGCATAGAGTGTGGGAGGATGAATGTGGAAATCATAGTTCATGTAACATGTAATAAAAAGAATAATCTGTTCAATTAATGTGAAAGTAAATTTATCTTAAGCTTTTTTGTAAACTTTAAGATGAAAACGTTTATAAAAATAACGTACTTTACGAAAATAATTTCACACGATCAATTACTTAGTAAATATATATTTAATCTGTATTAGGAGTGTTATTAATAAATATAAAAACAAATGGTTGTTGAGTGGAATTCTTGATTCTGAAGTTTTCATTAAAAAATAAATAGGATGTTTCTATTTATATTCTTAGTTGTGAACTGGAAAGAGAAACTTCCTTAGGAGAAACAGCTCAATGTTCTTAGCTCTCATGAAAGACATTTGGATTTAATGCCATATGCCCCCGACCCCCACACACACACCCAATGCCATATACCACACACACACACACACATACACACACACTGAATCAATAAGACTATTATGTATAAGAATTATTTTAAATACTTCAAATAGTACATTTTAAGAGAAAATCAGGCAAATTTTAATCTACATTTAAAGTTGTTAAAAATAACTGAAGTAAACCATTTTCTCTAGTTTACAAAAGTTAAATATATTGACACTTCAAATACAATTTTACAAACTTTACAACAAATACCAGTCCTCCGTACTAAAAATTATGTTCATAATAAGCTTTCTTTTAAAGATAAAATTCACTTTAGCTGATACTCTTATTTCTGAACTAAGAATATAATAATTTGTTAGGGGTAAATATGATTAAGAACTGTTTTAAGTGGCAGACAAAATTTGACCATGATTGGGCAACTGAGGTTAGACAATGATTTTTCATTTCTCTAGAAATGCTCATTTTTAATCAATAACTAGCTCCACCCTGAATACAGGTAACTGAGCCCCACCCATTTCTGAGCGGGGTCTTGGGACTGGAGATGACCCGTAACTTACCTGCAGACTCTACCCATTTCCTGGGAGGGGTCTGGGAAAGGTACTTAAGGGTTCTGACCCAGAGGAGACCATCTTTTTTTTGTCTTTGGCTCTTGCCCGGTTGGATCTTTGCCAGTTTGAAGGTCAGAGGAAAGATGGCTGAGAGAAGTTAAGATGGAGGGATAGCTAAGAATATCTGAATGCTTAAATAGTTATGATATAGGCCACACATGTGGTGACTAGCATGAATAAAGCTGTTACTTCCTGAAGCCTGCATGTGAGTGAGATTTCTACCCGCCACTCTCATGAACCTCCAGACCTGATGGTTAATTGGAGTTGTGGAGCCACATGGTTCAGAGCCTAAAGACAGAGGCCTCCATCCACCATCCAAGCCAATATTAAGGCCTGATTACTACAAATAAAATTTTGGGATACAATGAATTTGGTCAAAATATTAAATTTACAAATTAACTTTTCATAACATTAAGTTATAGCTAAAGTATCTGTCAAAAAATGTAAGGAACTTTTTGATTTTGTGATTCAGGTCTTGAGTGGACAATATAAAAGTATGCTATGGCTTAACAGCAAAAATAAAAAGTGATGATCAGTAATAAAATAAGGCAAGATAATTTAATTTTACTTGTAAGATCATCAACAGAAAGAAAAATTCATTTATTACTTAAAGTCCTCTCCATGATAATTGAGGTAAAATTACTATTTATTTAGCGTAGAAGAAAGTGATGCTCAAATAATACATCTAATTCAAATTAAGCTCTCTACAGTAGGAGCAGAAATTTACTCTAGAAACAAGGGTTTTCAAAAAATTTAAGATCATGAAAAGCAGTCACGTGAATTAATAGCCTATGAGTAGGTAAGACGAGAGTGGGAAACTGAGGCAATCACAGTGAAATTCCCAAGAGGAGGGCCCTAGGTAGATTCCTAACTGGTTATTAGCAGCTCTAAATAAACCAAACCAAAATAAAAATCTTTTACATTTCATATAAAATTAGAAAAAATAATGTAACAAATAAATAGACCAAAGTTAAGTCTTCATTATTTTTAGCTTATGTGGCTGACATGTTTATAAATATAGTCAAGGACCTAATCTATGTAAACTAGGCATTCAATATGGAAGACAAAGGTTAAAAAATAAAGCAAAATTAGTTTTTCCTATTCTGACGTTGAGAATTTAATTTTAAAATTACTGTATGATTAAGGCTTTCTTTCCCCCCAAATGCTGTCAGTTTCATGGATCAACTTAAAAAATGTCTTTAAGCCACTTAAAGGGATCATTTGTATTAGACTATCACAGAAGTCAAAACAAATGGGTAAAGTCCTTTCTTGGTTACCCATTAAAAAGTGCTTTATGTAACAAATAACAAATAATGCTTTACACAAACCATGTATTACCTGGTATTACTAACCTACACATGAGTCTGATTTCTTTAGTATTCATGAGCCTGTCTACACACAAAGGAACAACTTAATTTTTATACACCTGAGGCATATAGTAAAATATTTGGGATACCCTATCCCCCCCGATTTTCAATTCATAGCATGCCAAGAGAAAGTTTCTAAAATACCGAGTAAGTTTATCATCACAAAATAAAAAACATATATGTACACACACACACACACACACATACACACACACATATATATAAAGTTAAAATGATTAATTTCCTTTAAAAATGTCATGTTTTCATTTCACTGAGCAGTCCTTATAAAGCTGTAGTAAAATGGCCTTTAAGAAGCTTGCCAGTTCTATCATTTATCACAATTATGTATTAGGCTTCTATCTTTGCTCAGAAGGGCAGTTTGAACCAAGACTACTATGTGATGGCCTTAGAGCTCTCTCACTCTGAGACAGCGAATTATGATCAAATTCATTGTTCTCTGGAAAACAGAGCTTGGGCCTCTGATGGTATTTCAGCCTGTACGTATCAGTCATGCAGCTGTCAACTGAGAAATAGGTGGTAAATGAAATGGTCTCATTTGGGCAGGGAGAAACAGAGTCTACTTCTGGTTGGCAAAATGCATCATCCACTGTCTGCTTGAAATGTATGCTGGCTTGAAAATCATTAGCTGAAGAGCTAGGCGGGGGGTTTGGGGGGTTGCCAACCCACTCTATTACTTGAAATGTTTCCTCATTCATATAGGGACTCACTTCTGAATCTAACTCTGATGCTGTATGCTTTGGAAGATTCGAAGAATTAGCTTTACGTGTATCTGTAAATTTAATGTCAGGTATGGAGTCATTTTTCTCTGACCATGGCACAGCGTTTATAGTGTATTTCTTTGGTGGCAAAGGAGGTGGTGGATTCTGACAAACAAGTTTTGGCATCTGACAACCATTGGATCTGCAGGGTGACTGAGTGACATGATCCCTGGATAAAGAATTTTCTGAGTAACCTTGTTCCATTCTTGTTTGCTGCTGGTTGAGGGAGCCAGTTTCTGACTTTACCCCAACAGTTCTCAGGTGTGAAGACCACAAAGGTGATGTCACAACTGCTTCATTACTGTTCACTCTCTTTCCAGAAATGGAATTATCCTCAATGTGAAAAAGTAAGCCTGTTCTCGCAGAATTTTCCAAGTGAAGCTGTTTAGAAAATTTGGGTTCACTTGACTTTTCAAGTTTCTGTTCTTCTGACTGAGGGAGATGCTCTTTTGCTGTCTGGTCCTTGAGTATTTGTGGACTAGATGACGAGAATAACTTCTCATTTGTTTCATGTGTATATGACCTGGAAAAATGAAATCAAAGCCTAATAAGTGAAACGAACATATTCAAATATTCAAAACTAGAGGAGAAAACCCAAACATTTGTCCTATATCCTAACTTCCTTCTATATATTTAGTTTGTGCCATCTCTGTAATGGAACAAAAGGGATGAGAAGATATTTGGATCATTAACATTTTATACTTCATGAATCCAAAGTCTTTAGCAGGGGTCTATGAATGCTTACAGAAAGACTTGCTATTAAAAAATCCAGAATCTGGGGCCCGGGCGGTGGCGCTGGAGGTAAGGTGCCTGCCTTGCCTGTGCTAACCTAAGACGGACGGACCGCGGTTTGATCCCCCGGTTCCCCATGCAGTCCCCCGTGCCTGCCAGGAGCGACTTCTGAGCGAATAGCCAGGAGTAACCCCTGAGCGTCACCGGCTGTGGCCCAAAAACCAAAAAAAAAAAAAAAAAAAAAAAATCCAGAATTCAATTAGAACATATTAAAAAAAATCAATTTACAAACGAATTATATTGAAATATAATAGGGATTTAAGGAACATGATACAACTGTACTACCCAACCACCACCAACAGAAAACAGGGATTTTCATTTTGCTTATAGTGCTATAAAGATAACAACTAATTACAAATAATCTAGTTAAATCAAGATTAATCTTATTTGGGCCATCATTAACTTCTAAAGTGAAGATAAATTATTATCAATTGCAAAATATCTTTCTGTATGTAATTCAATTATCTTTCCTCAATTATCATTCCTATTAGAGCAAAGCAAAGGAATAACTTGAGGCTTTTGCTAGTCAGATAAATACTCTCATCGTATTTGCATTCCATTGATGAATCTCAGTTTTTTAGAAAATAAGAATGCCCTTAAAAACTTCATGTTTATTCTGTAATGCCTCTATCCATAAGATCTATATTATTTTCATGATTTAAGATAGGCCTCGGGGCCAGAGAGATAGCACAGTGGCCAATCCAGGAACCTAAGGTGGTTGGTTCAAATCCCAGTGTCCCATATGGTCCCCTGTGCCTGTCAGGAGCTATTTCTGAGCAGTTAGCCAGGAGTAACCCCTGAGCACCGCCAGTGTGGCACGCCCCCCCCCCCAAAAAAATATAGGCCTCATAATACTGCAGGCTCATTCCTTTCAAAGTAAATATTGCATGTAAATATTATGGAAAATAAACACATCTAAGAGATTGTAATCTTTCCAAATACCTATATTTATAAATATCTACAATTACCTTCTTATCAAAGGAGTTTTTATTTGTAAATGTGGTTCTGAGTGGGAATCATGGAATAAATGGTCTACTTCCAAGTTCTTGATTTCTTTTCTAAAGTCTGAGAAAAAAAAGGGAGAACAATAAAATTACTTTAAGTAAACTTTTAGACTTTATTTTTTTATTTTGGGGTGGGGGGTTTGGGTCACACCCGGCAGTGCTCAGGGGTTACTCCTGGCTCCATGCTCAGAAATTGCTCCTGGCAGGCACGGGGGACCATATGGGGCACCGGGATTCGAACCGATGACCTTTTGCATGAAAGGCAAACGTCTTACCTCCATGCTATCTCCCGGGCCCCAACTTTTAGAATTTATTCCATTTATACCTTTCATGTAAGTCTAGTTAGTAAAACAATTTTTAATTAATTTTTCAAGATTCAGCTCAAATAGTATCTATTTTCTTAAAATTTATATGAAATTAATAGTTCTTTCCTGATTTTATTATCACTTGAAGCTGTATTATATTTTTCCATTTTTTTATTTTGACTTTAAAATGTTCAATTTACTTAACTTATCCATAAGTTGATTACATACAAACACAAGGAAAAAATATATACTTGATTCTTAAAAGGTCTGATTTTATAGAGGCTTCTGCACAATGGACAGTAGGAGGCAGCAGAGGGATTTTAAAAATAGTCGAAAATTGATATCTTATGGCAGGCACTCAACCAAAAGATCTGACTTCAGAATTCCAGTGAACTTAAAAATAGATGTGCTATTTTTCTCTTCTGCTGACAGAGCCATCCATGTGTCTTTACTGAGAATTTTGGCCCCAGGTTCTCTGCAACTTTAAGACCATCCACTTTTAACACTTGGAACTGAATAATGCCAATCTTGGTAATATATCCAAACAAATTCGAGGTCCAAAATTCAAGAAATCAGAATATATACTTTATCTGAAAAAAATGGGCTTATATATAAGACATATATATAATAGAAAACAAAATTGACTGTCCAGACTTTATGTTACCTAAGATTTCAAAACACAGTACTAAAAACTATAACTGGCTAAATACCAAGAACCAGAATTCAAGTACATGCAGGTCTGTGCTTTGGGATCTGTTAGAGCAGTGCTCAAGGATGGAACCTGGACTTCTTGCATGCTAAGCATATGCTCATCTATTGAGCTGCCTCTCCTGTCTTCCCAGGTTCCTTTCTTCTCTAAATAGTCCTGAACTTGGTAAATGGTGAGCCCTCTGCTGGCTCCCCACCCTATATTTATCTGTCATATAAAACACAAGCTTGACTGTCTGAGCACACTCTCAGACCTTCCTGAACCCTGGTACTTTCACATTGTTATAGCATTCTTATTTTATATCCTCACTCTTTCTCTCCTCAGAGAGGAAACTCAACATTTTAATAATTTTCTTCCACTGCTCCAAATTCCCCCTTTGCAGTGCCCCTCCAACTGTCTTTTCTGAAATACCTACAGGAGCATGCCATTGTCTCCTCCTTTGGTGCTTTCCACTCACTGCTGAATCTAAAAACAGCACAGAGCTTTCATCAGAACTTGGCTTCCTCTGCCCCTCTATCCCTCACCTGACGAATTCCATGCATGCATTCCAGGGCAGCATATCCCAGAATACATGTACTTTCCAACTAATGGATACTTCTCCTGACTCTAGACTTCTGAATACATCATTTCTTGTCTTGATTGTAACTCAAGGCATTTGAAATTCTAAGAAGTGGCTCTTATAAAGAAAAAGAACTAAAACAATCTAATGAAACCACAGAATTTCAACAAATAAAGAATTGCCTTAGACCTCCTAATAGCAGAAAATGAATGGATTTATGCAGCATAATTCATAATGACATAGAAAGTCTATCTTGTCAACAAAGAAACATCAATGAAATAATTTTAACAGCATTATTAAAGACTTTAAGTTCTCTATCATTAAGCAAACTTAGAGACTTATAAACATGATAAAATTAACTTACAATGTCAAGCATTATGAATATAAAAAGTTTCTATGGATCTTTATTGGAGTGGGGGGGAGTTTGGGTCACACCCAGCAGCTCTCAGGGGTTAGTCTTGGCTCTACGCTCAGAAATCGCTCCTGGCAGGCTCAGAGGACCATATGGGATGCCGGGATTCGAACCACTGATCTTCGGCATGCAAGGCAAACACTAACTTACCTCCATGCTATCTCTCCAGCCCTGGATTTTCTAAGACTTTTTGTTACTGATGTAAAGTAAATGTGATTCTTAGGATCAAGTGTGTCCCCGTATTTTGAAAAAGAACAAGAACACTATATCAAATACCAAGAATTAAATTCTACCTTACTGGGAAAAAAATCCACATAGGCCAAGAATTTAGCTTTGGTAAATAAAAAACAAACAAACTAAAAACCAAAAACCAAAAAAACAACCCTCAATGTAGCCAGTTGGTCCAAGTCTGGGCAGGGAGCCCCCACTTAGATGACACTGAGGCATGGATATCTACAAAGGTTCAGATGACAAGTATGATCTAAAAGAACTATGGGATGCTTCTAAGCTTATTACAGCAGAAGTAATTACATGACCCATAAATGGCCCGGTGGTTGGTACAGGAGCTGAAGGGTGTGAGAAATGAGTAATTAATGGCTATTAAATTAGAGTCTCGGTTTGAGAAGAAAATAAGAGTTCTAGAAATGGATGATGGTGATGATTGCAGAACAGTGTAATAGACTTAATACCACTGGACTGTCACTGAAAAATAATGAAAATGAATTTTACCAGAGTTTAAAAAACAACTGGAGGGCTAGGGATGTGGCCTCAGAAATAAGAGTTCATGCTACACAGTGTGAGGTCGAGTTCAAACCTTGACAACACGTAACACACATATACACGCCCCCTTGGGCTTTCATATAACACAAGGAAATTAACTACAAAGCTTTTGTATCAATGCACTCTTGACATCAAAATCTCTATGACCTTGTGTATGTATTACTAGCAGGAAGCCAACATCATTTTGTAAAGAATACTAAACTTGCCGCTTATTGTTCAATCTCACCAACTTCTGCTGTTAATTCCTAGCCAGACCTTTACTGTTTCCTGTAATATTTGATGACTGGATTTTTATCAGATCTTTAAACAGGCGAGACATTTTAATATGGGAAAGGAAAGCTATTTCCCTAATATAAGTGTTTCCTTTTGATCTTACACAACTTAATGAAAACAGAATAATTTAATAAGTAACCACACTCAATGTCAATATTCTGAAAAACTACCTTCATAAATGCCTTAAGGATACTATAGGACTAAAAACAATATACAATAAAATATAAATATACAATAAAAATATACAATCTGTTCTTCATGACTCATTATTATGAAAATTTGATCCCTTATAATTCTCTGAACCTTACAATTTGAAAGCAGAGTCCTTAATTGGGAACTCAATAGTCCCTTCAAACATCTTTTTCCTTCATTTCTCTCTAAATGTGTTCAGACTATTTCCATTATTTTCTGATTCTGGGCTCCTATGTGTTACCAACAAGTCTCTTAAATAATGCCACCAGAGTACATTATTTAGTGATATTAAAGTGAACTGTTCAATTGTTTCTCATTCTCACTCCATGTTCCTTACTTCCTAGTCGACATTCATACATAGTTCAAACATATTTTTGTTCTGCGTCCAGTCTGCACTTTTCCACCATCTTTGGAATTAAGCCAAGCTATGAGATTTGCCTTGACCAGTGACATAGGAGAAGCCATACATTATCACCTTTAAGTCTCAAGAGCTCATACATGGTTCTGCACCTTTGCCCTCCTCAACTCACAAGCTGATGTGATGTAGAGAAGAAGTCTTTCTTGAGATGGAGCCCCAGTAGTTTGGGCACTCACTGATTAAGTAAATGTATTGTCAGCAAGAAACAAACTTCTATGAAGACAGAGATTTAACAGTGTTCTACTGCAATAGCCTGGGAACTAGTGGATATTCTTAGCCATCTTCGTCCTTTATGAGGTTTGCAAAGCATACACTCTCTCAAATTCTATTCTTATTCACCATAAGGGTTTTTTGTTTGTTTGTGGGCCACAACCAAATTGGGGGCAGGGATGGGAGGAGAATTTGGGTCATACCGCCATGCTCTCAGGGCTCTGTATTCACAGATTACTCCTGGCAGAATTTGATGGGCCATATGTGGTGCTTAGGTCAAATCCAATGAGCCATGACATGCAAGGTAAGCACCCTACCCTCTATATTATCTCTCCAGTGCCTTCTATGAATTATTATTACCATTATAATATATTTAAATTAAATCTTTACCTGAGAAACTTTTGTTCTGTTGAGAGGTACAATACATATGTTCATTATTTAGGCTGGTTGTCTTAACCTGGTCACTAGGAAAATAAAACAAAACATTACCAAACACCTTAGTTATCAGATTATTTTTTTTTTAAAAAGGAGATAACATTTGTCAATTATTATACTATATGTTGTATTAATGACTATTATTTAATTTATATCTCACAATAACAAAATCAACTATTATCCTTACTTTATATTTGTGGATAAAGGCTATGAAAAATTAATCTCTCCAATAATTAAAATCTCAATAGATCTAGTTATAAAAATCGTATTTCTATTATGTTGCAACCCCTTTCCAGGAAGTGATGAAAATTACTTTTACAAATAAAAAAGTTCCTTTAAGTTTTTATTATGAGGATTGTTTAAAAATACTTGAGGACAGTTTTATAAATCTGTCTCCCAATAATACATGAAACATTACAAAAAATTATAAAACATTAAGTGTGACTAGATTAATGCAAAAATAGTGACTAAGTTGGTCTCAAATTAATCCATTAATGTGAATTCTATGTTATACAGAAAGATAAAGTGTACTAGCAGTAATAAATATTCAGAATCATTTGAATAAAAACAGGTATTACTGTACTCTTTAACAGCTGCTAAAAGGAAAACATCTCTTTTTACAACTGAGTTTTCAGAATAGAAAATTATCCCAGTAGAGAAGCCCACTAGAGTTGTCAGAGTAGAAAATAATGTATCTAAATAACATACATTAAGGGTAGAAAACAAGCATAAGATTGAAAAACTAAAATAACTAAAATATTTGTGCAATGGCCAATTAGTGACACAAACCAATTTAAATTTATCCTTTTTTTTGGTTTTTGGGCCACACCCAGCAGTACTCAGGGGTTACTCCTGGCTCTGCATGCAGAAATTTCTCCTGGCAGGCACGGGGGAGCATATGGGATGCCGGGATTCGAATCACTGTCGGTGGTTCGGCTGCTTGCAAGGCAAATGCCCTACCGCTGTGCTATCTCTCTGGCCCCTAAGTTTATGCTTTAAAATTGCAGTACACATCAATTGCTTTTGATGATCACAATATTATATTTTATACTTACCAAATTTCATAAAAATTATAAATGTTTTTTAAAATCAAAACACCTATCAAAAAATAGAAACATGAACTATCAAATATTAATCTGCAATCCCTCAGGATTCTGTCCTATAAGTTCAAGCTATTTACATGACACTTGACTGACTGCCCCTCAACTTTGATCTCAAAGACCTGGGAGAAACATGGAGGGAAATCATTTAATTGGTACATTACCTGAGGAATACTGTTTCTTTTGCACCGTTGGTATCCATGATTGAACCATGTCCATCAGTAACAGGCGAATCCAAACTGATAGATCCATTACTAATATGATGGCTGCTTTCATATCCAGACTCAGTCCTTTGCATCTGCCCATTCTCACCAGGAGCTTTAGTGTCTTTGAGGCCCAGATTTTTTCCTACTCCTTTCCCACCGGATTCTAGAGAACTTCTGCTGCCTATTGTTTCTGGCCTCATTTCATCTTCATATATGGTCATCAGACATTTCTGCTTTGTATTCTCTTTTGGCAAATTGTTAAAACTCTGATCTTTACTCATTTTAAGTTTGCTAATGTTAGTTGGTTTATGCCTAGGACTTTGTTGTTTTTTGTCGTTTTCGCTGAAAATACTATCCACATTTAAAGTTTCCCTCATGGGCTTCCAACTTCGGTTCCGGCTTTTACTATTGCTAACAGAGCCACTTCCTTTATCCCCAGAAGCTTGGCTACTGTCAGTGTCATATCCCGTAACATTGTCAATCTTAACTTTGCTGCTTATTTTCTCTCCTTGAGGGACCATCTGGGATTTGCTGGAATTTAGTGTTTGAGCAGAAGTGCGACTCCGATGGGCAGTTCGGTTATGCTTACACAATCCTTTTCCCAGACTTCGATAGAGATGCGGATTTTCATATTGTCGAAAGTCATTTGGGACAGAAGGTGGCCCACACTTGAGATGAGAAAGGTCTTCAGCCGCCAAATCTTTGAAAATAAACAGACACAATGAACTACTCTCCAGGTCACCTTTAAGTTGGATGCTTTGTTTGAGGATTAAGCAATGACAAGAAATACTGTATTTTTGAGATGAAAAGGTGCATTTTCAGAGTGTGTTTAATGAAACAACTGTAACACAAATGGCTGTATAATGATTTAAAAATGGATCTCTCAAGAAGGTCAGAACTGAAACTTATTTTTCAGCCATATTCTACAGAGCTAGCTCAGTGGCTTATTCCTGGCTCTGTACTACTTGGTGACCACTCGTGGTGCTCTGGAGCCAATATAAGAGAGTCACAGAATAAATTGGATTAAGGCTATTAAGACTGTACAGTCTCTCCAATCCAATAATTCCATGTTAGTTTTACAAGTGAAAATTATAAAGACATGTGCTTCTTGTTTATTTGCAAAAATTCAAAAGTTTATCCAACTGCTATTGAAAACAGAAGACACAAACACCCAATCACTGTTGGTGAGAACACAGGGAAGTTCAGTGTTTTAGGAGACAAGTAAACAGCATCCATAAATATCAACAATAAACATACACTGTGCACAAGACCACACAAAGGTACATGTGACAAGATATCACTCTGGCAAAATTAAAGTTTATCGATATTGGTTTTAAATTGTGGTATAGTCAAAAAGATCACAAAACTATAAAGAGCAATATATGCTCAAAATGAACTAGATACTATTTATAGTTGAATAGAGAGAGAGAAAGCCAGGGACTACAGGAAAAGAATCTCATTTTACCTGTTTAACATATGAATGTACCATTTCAATGATTTGACTTGAACTGAATATAATTAAAAGTAAAGTTGGGCCCGGGAGATAGCATGGAGGTAAGGCGTTTGCCTTTCATGCAAAAGGTCATCGTTTCGAATCCCAGTGCCCCATATGGTCGGTCCCCCGTGCCTGCCAGGAGCAACTTCTGAGCATGGAGCCAGGAGTAACCCCTGAGCACTGCCGGGTGTGACCCAAAAACCAAAAAAAGTAAAGTTAAAACATCAACAGACACAAAAGGGACTAGGAAAATAGGACACATGGTTCCATGAGTGATCCCTGGTATGACCTTCTCATCACTAGGCCCAAACAGCCCCTCATTACCAGTCCCAAGCACTTGCCGTCTTGCCTATAACAAGTACTGTTTGTTAGAAACCTCCCACCTCACAATAAAAATAAAAACAAACAAACAAACAAAAAAAAAAACCTTCAAGTATTCCAGGCTATAATTAAATAAGAACCAGGGGTCCAGGAGAAATCTCAGTGGCTTAACACACAAATGAGAGGACAGCAGTTTTGTTCTCTGAGATGCCCAGCATAAATGATTTCTGTTGGGGAAAGTGATGCCTTCCATCTTCTTTCTCCTATGGGTTGCTTTAGCTATTCTTTTTTTTTTTTTTTTTTTTTTTGGGTCACACCCGGCAGTGCTCAGGGGTTACTCCTGGCTCCATGCTCAGAAATTGCTCCTGGCAGGCACGGGGGACCATATGGGGCATCGGGATTCGAACCCATGACCTTTTGCATGAAAGACAAACACCTTACCTCCATGCTATCTCCCGGGCCCCAGCTTTAGCTATTCTTGGGCATTTATTGTTCTAAATGAATTTCAGGAATGTTTGATTCACTTCTTTGAGGAATGTCATGGATATCATTAAGAGGGACTGCATTAAATCTGTAAAAGTATTGCCATTTTAATGATGTTAATCCTCCCAATCTATAAACAGTGTCTTTGTCTCCATTTCTTTGTTTCCTCTTTTGTTTTTTTCTTTTTTGGTTTTTGGGTCACACCTGGTGGTGCTCAGGAGTTACTCCTGGCTCTGCGCTCAGAAATCACTCCTGGTAGGGCCAAGGGACCATCTGGAATGCCAGGAATAGAAACAGGGTCTCTCCTGGGTTAGCTGTATGCAAGGCAAATGCCCTATTGCTGTGCTATTGCTCCGGCCTCTTTTATTTCTTGAAGCAGTGTTTTATAGTTTTCTTTATATAGGTCCTTCACCTTTTTAGTAAAGTTGACACCAAGGTATCTAAGTTTCTGTGATAGTATTGTGAATGGGACTGGTTTTATTCATGTTTATGTCTTCTCTATTACTAAATTGTACTACAAAGCAATAGTCATTAAAATAGCATGGTACTGGAATAAAGACAGATCCTCAGTCAGGAGCAACTTTTTTTTTTTTGGTCACAACCGGTAGCGCTCAGGGGTTACTCCTGGCTCTATACTCAGAAATCGCTCCTGGCAGGCTCAGGGGACCAAATGGGATGCTGGGATTTGAACCACTGACTCTCTACATGAAAGGCAAATGCTTTACCTCCATGCTATCACTCCAGCCCCCAGGAGCGACTTCTGAGCGCAGAGCAAGGAGTAACCTCGGAGCTTTGCCAGGTGGGTGTGACCAAAAAAAAAAAAAAAAAGAAAAAAGAAAAAGACATCACCCTCCCCCCATACACACACATAAATAAAATAGACTTGAGCATTCATAGAATGACCCAGACATACAATCAATTAATCTTTGATAAAGGGGCAAGAAATGCAAAGCCTCTTTAACAGTGGTGCTGGGAAAACTGGTTGGTCAAATGTAAAAAAGCGAACTCAGACCTCAATCTAATATCATACACAAAGGTCAAATTAAAATGGAATAAAAATCTTGATATCAGACCTGAAAGTATATGGTATATAGAAGAAAATGTAGGCAAAACATTCCATGACATTAAGACTAAAGGAGGGGCCAGAGAGATAGCATGGAGGTAAGGCGTTTGCCTTGCATGCAGAGAACGGTCGAATCCCGGCATCCCAGATGGTCTCATTAAGCCTGCCAGGAGCGATTTCTGAGCATAGAGCCAGGAGTACCCCCTGAGCGCTGCCGGGTATAATCTACCCTCACCAAAAAGAAAAGACTAAAGATATCTTCAAGGAAGAAACACCACTGTCCAGACAAGTGGAAACAGAGATAAACAATGGGACTACATTAAACTGAGAAGCTTCTGCACCTCAAAGGAACAGTAACTAGGATGCAAAGGAATGGGAGAAACTATTCACCCAACATCCATCAAATAAGGGGCTAATAGCTAGGATATGCAAGTACGTGTTGATGCATTTAAGGCAATTAGTCAATGTACCTTTAAGGGATGATGATACACCCCCTCCCCTTGAATGGCAGTAGAACTGGGATACCCCCTGTAAATGACAACTGCCTCCAAAGGATAAAAGGAGAGTTTTACTTATTTGGGGGACCCAAGGTAGAGTCTGGAGCAGAGCCTGCAGGTGGGGGTGGGGGGGGGCAGGGGGGAAAGGAGGCTAGAGATAAAGCATCAGGAGATGCTGCTCCCTCTGTCTCAATCCCTATTCTGTCTCATAACCCAAACCTATAGGCTTCCTCTGGTCCCCTCTGGCTCAGAACCTCCCCCCAACCCCTCCCCCCCACACACACACCGGCAGCAGCAGTTTGGGAATAAAAGATACTTAGCTTCTATCTTTCTCTCTCCTCTCTCTTCTGGACCACATGGGTCGCTACATTAAATACTGACAACTTAACTTAGCCCTAAGGTGGTGCTATCTATCGCTCAGGCCCATCTATGAACATTTTTGTAACCACATTGCTTAAATACATAAATAATTACATAATATACATACATGTAAATCAAAAAACTAGTGATTAATGACTAAACTACAGCCAGGTGCAGCCCCTGCTAAGTATGATTTTAAAAACAAAGACTTGTGAGCAGCTTACCGCAGGAAATGAGATAGGAGGAAGACAAAGGGGAGTGGGGGAGGAAGAGTTTCTGCTGGAGAGCCCATGGTATGAGCCACTCAGGGACACCAGAAAGCACTACATTCCATATACTAAGAGAGCACAGAACTAGAGAGTGACAGGCAGTGAGCTTGCACACACCACAGCTATCAGACAGCCACCCTCAGCAAGTACCAGGTCAACTGTGAGTGCCAAAATGGTCAGATGTGTGACCCTGGGGAGCACCGTAGGCAAGTACATGGGGATGAAAATCAGGGGGAGAGTCTGACTATGCTCATCACAACGAATAGAGGGAGAAAAACAGCAAATAAACAGCAGGATATCCTATATATATAAAACAGA
Organism: Crocidura indochinensis; assembly: GCA_004027635.1. NCBI lineage: Eukaryota > Metazoa > Chordata > Mammalia > Eulipotyphla > Soricidae > Crocidura > Crocidura indochinensis. The sequence goes on from PVKC010000679.1 coordinate 22,958, forward strand.
TTTATTATAGGTAAGTAAATAAATTACATATATAATACAAGGCCTTCATATATGAACACATATAGTAAATTGTATTACTAGATCACTATAGATTTTATAATCTTTTTTTTGTGGAAAAGTGAGGTGTGAACATATGAAGTTCTTTAAGGCTATACGCAATTTTTGGATTGAAAATACAGGTGGGGGGGCCGGGCGGTGGCGCTGGAGGTAAGGTGACTGCCTTGCCTGTGCTAACCTAGGATGGACCACGGTTCGATCCCCCGGTTCCCCATATGGTCCCCCGTGCCTGCCAGGAGCGACTTCTGAGCAAATAGCCTGGAGTAACCCCTGAGCATCACTGGGTGTGGCCCCAAAACAAAAAAACAAAACAAGAAAATACTGGTGGGATGAACTGCGGAATTACCACACCCTGATCACTACTGCAAATTCACTTGGCAAAGTTTATTATGATTTTTGGAGCCTCAATCAGATCAATACTACTCTTACCTTTGTGTCGATCCAAATCTTTCCTTTGTCCCTTCTCCAACTCTTTTCTTTGAGAGGAAAGTAAGTTCTTCTGCTCAATGGCTTTTAAAGCACATTCTCTAGAAATGTCTTTGAACTTTTCCCTCTGATCATTATGATTTGACTTAACTGTAAAAAGAAACCATTTTTACAATGAGACAAATCATGTTTCGAATTGCTCTATAAAATTATAGTTGAGCTACATAAATAATTTAAGATGCTATATATAAAAAACTAAATATATAGAAAAGTATATAATGAACCATGTGCACACTTAACTATAAATCTTATGTGATTTATCCTGACATTGGACTTGCCTTCTATTAAAACATCTTGTGTGGCCCCTAAAGCAAGTGTAAAGAAAAAAGAAACCTGAGACCTTCTACAGAAATAATAAGAATTAAAGGTATGGGGGCCGGGCGGTAGCGCTGGAGGTAAGGTGCTTGCCTTGCCTGCACTAGCCTAGGAAGGACTGTGGTTCAATCCCCCAATTTCCCATATGGTACCCCAAGCCAGGAGTGACTTCTAAGCGCATAGCCAGGAATAACCCCTGAGCGTCACTGGGTGTGGCCCAAAAACCAAAAAAAAAAAAAAAAAGAATTAAAGGTAATGAGATACTCTGCACCAAGCTCTATTCTAACTATTTTAACTCATTTAATCATCTTTTGAATAGCCTAATATAAGAGTTTCAAGCATCCAAATGATGGGAATTCACTTTTTTCTTATTATTTTATTAATGTTTAGGGCCATACCCAGCAGAGATCAGGGGTGACTCCTGACTCTGTGCTCACGAACCTATGAGAGCAGATGGTCGTTCCTCTGTGGCACAGGGATCAAACAATTCTGCATGAAGGCAGTGCCTCAGTCCAGTACTATCTCTCTGGCCCATTAAAAATTCTTGTTTATTTATTTATTTTTTTTTTAGTGAAGCAAAATAGCTTTTATTAAAAGAAAAGTATGTAACAGAAATGTTAGTGAAGAGGAAGAGAGGAACATGTGTTTACTAGAGAAAACAGGTTTCTCCAGAGTGGAAAAAGCAGAGGAGAAAATGAGAGAAATACATGATCAATAAAAGAACATAGGCTTGGAAAAAGCCTGCTAAGAATTTTTAGAAGAGGACCACAGTGATAGCACAGTGGTATGTCATTTGCCTTGCATGCGACCAATCCAGGATGTACCTCAGTTTGATTCCCAGTATCCCATATGGTCCCCTGAGCTTGCTAGAATCGATTTCTGAGTGTAGAGCCAGGCGTAACCCCTGAGTGCCACCTGGTGTGACCCAAAAACCAAAAAAAAAAAAAAGAGAGAGAGAGAGAGAGAGAGAGAGAGAAATTTTAGAAGCAATTCTTTCTTTGTTGATGATTATTGCTAATTCTCAATCTTACCTCTTACCTTAAATGTATTTATAGTCAGTTATAATTTCATTAACATATTTTTGAGCTGATTTTTTTTTTTTTTTTGGTTTTTGGGCCACACCCAGTGACACTCAGGGGTTACTCCTGGCTATGCGCTCAGAAGTCGCTCCTAGCAGGCACGGGGGACCATATGGGAACTGGGGGATCGAACCGTGATCCGTCCTAGGCAAGGCAGCAGGCACCTTACCTCCTGCGCCACCTCCCGGCTCTCATTAACATATTTTTAAAATGCCTACAGTCATTTACATCCAGACAATTAATAATTTCAAAAAAATTCAAGACTAGGAATACTTATTAAACTGTACTATGATGTTCAATCCAGACCCATGTCACAGGAATATAATTAAAATTAAGGTCATAGGAAACAATAGCAAGAGTGACAGCTGAATACAAATGAAGTCAAGGAAGGACTAGACATTCACAAATGGCAAACTTCCTTTTGTCAGATGAACCGAGTTATGAACTCATGTTTTTCATGAGTTAATAGTTAAGTTATTGAAGGAAAGGTCCACTTTTATAGCTTTCTTTGGTCATCATCCAGATTGCCTCAGGCACACCACAGTCCTGTGCATGAAGAACCTCAAAAACTATCACAGTCAAATACTTCAGGGTCCCACAGAAAAGCCTAAGTCAAAGTTTTGCTGGCTCCTCGCTATTTTCTCTTCATGCCAAGGACAACTAAGTAAGAACTCTCCTTCTGTATGACCTTTACTGAAAACAAGCTTGGTAAGTGAACCAAATGTGACCCTTAACTTCTCAGTGACAAAATCAAAATGGCTACTTAAACACACAAACCTGCTTGTCTGCTGCCGCCCGTTTGAATGTGCCTCTGATTAAATGAAGTGTTGCCACCTTGAAATTTTGTATTTTCTCTCTGTTTTGCCTGACTGTCAAATCCATTTTCTTTTGGAATATCTGGTTTACAAACTGAGGGCCTTTCAAATTCTTTAAGAAAAAAATAAGAGAGACAAAAAAGGCATCAACTTCTTTGTCATCCCCGGCAGAAGAGATCACGAAATCATCATTGTTTGAGATATTTTTAATACTATACAGAAAATTACTTTAACTTTTAAGGATTTTACCTGCTTTGTCATGTATTCAAACTGGCCTAGCTGTGTCAGATGTTTTCCAATATGTTATTGCATTCATCGCTCAACATTAACTACGAGAAAAAACTACTAGTCATGTGTGCCCTTCTATACTGATATTATCAAAGCACTATGAGTCTCCAGGGTTATCGGTAGAGAGTGAAGAGCTTTATTCCCAAGAGATTAATTAATTCAAAGGACTAGAATTTTTACACAAATGTTTTTCATTTTTCTCAAAAGCCATAGATAAGTGAGACCATTCTGTGTTTGTGTAATTTGTATTTGTGTAATGATCCTTAGAGACAAAACAGTGGAGGACTGCTCCTGACATGAAGCTCACCACAGGGATCATTTAGTGCAATCACAGAAATAATTACACTGAGAACTATCATAACAAAATGTGACTGAGTGAGAGAAGTAGAAAGCCTGTCTAGAGAACAGGTCAGTGAGGGGTAGGGAGGAAGGACACTTGGGATAATGGTCATGGGAATGTTGCACTGGTGAAGGATTTTATATATATACTTACACATATATATTATATACATATTTTATATGTATATATATTATAATATGTATATTAAAAACCAAAAAGAAAGAAAAAAAAGATAAGGCCTCCCAATTCTTACCACAGGCTGTGTTCTTTACACTGACTGTATAGAAAGAGGAGGTACAGTAAATGCACCCCATATACACCTCAACCCAGGCCCTTTGCCTGGTCTGTATTGTGAATTGGGGGACAAAAAAAAATGGACTAGAATTTTCCTGATCTACCTTACTGAAAAGAAAATTTTAAGTTATTCCCAACAATTATTTTATATTCAATATATTAGTATTCATAGAATGAATATGGTAATAGAAATAACACTAAAAAAGAATTAATAAATAAAGAATTACCCATATTTTCTGCAACAGACTTATAATGGGACCAGTGGATGACCTGCCTGGGTGCATCTTCGGTAGAGACTGCTGTGCCATCGGGATTCGCATAAAACAACAGCAGTGGCTGGAAGTGGCATCGCAGACACTTGGAAACCACATCTTTCCATCTTGTTCCAACCTTTGGGAAAAAAATGAAAATAATAGCAAAACCTTGTAATCAGTGTATCACATGAAACAGTGGAGACTAAATAGTTCATGCATTATATTGTTTCATATCTTTGGGGTTCCAGAGATTTATATACTTGCCCTGATACCACTGATTCAATAATTCAAGAAACCATAAACATATATTTTTCAAACAAATCTAAAAGATATTCTTATGCATCCCCCTTATTAAGGACTACTGTTCACTAGTTTTCCAAGTATAATGATATTTTAATAAACTATTTGTAAGATATAATAGAAAAGATGGGGCCGGAGTGGTGGCGAGCGGTTCGATCCCCCAGCGTCCCATATGGTCCCCCAAGTCAGAAGCGATTTCTGAGTGCATAGCCAGGAGTAACCCCTGAGCGTCAAATGGGTGTGGTTCCCCCCCAAAAAAAACAAAAACAAAAAAGATATAATAGAAAATATATCTAATTATAAATACAACTTGATGCTATAATTAAGTACATTATTATTTAAAATAATTATGTATTTCTTTTTTGTTTTTGTTTCTAAGCTACACATGGTGATGCTCAGGGCTTACTCTTAGTTCTGTCCTCTGGGATTATTCTGGATAGTGCTCAGGGATGCTGAAATGTTGGGGATCAAACCCAGGTCAGCTGCATGCAAGGCAAAATGCTTTACTCATTGTATTACTGCTCTGGTCTCCAGCAATTAGATAGTTCATATTGTTATGTCATTAATTTAATGTGACATACAGTTATCATTTATTCTTAAAAATTAAGAGCCACAATAATTGCAATTAGTAAAAGTGCCACTTACCTCTTTTACATTTGCATCATCAAAAAATACCCATTTGGAAGTCTTGGTATGGAAAGCAAAGGCACAATAGTGTCGACTAGTGTAGCAGATCACACCAACAAGGTGAAGTTCACTGTTTTTGGCATTTTCATCAGTAACCCTATAAAAAAGCTGTTAAAAATTATAATGTAAAAGAGTTGTTTAACTTCCAGGTACTAAAGTTTGTCTTCTGTATCTATTTGTGGTTCATTTCTAATTTCAGTGCGTTAGGATTTGAGAAAGTACAGAACAACCTTGTGGGTCTGAGGAAAATGTATAGATTTGCAACAAAAGGGCCTGCATAAATAACTTAATGACACAGCTTATAAAATTAGAAAATGATCAACAAAATGAACCAAAAATAGGGAGGCAGAAGGAAATAACAAAGTTTAGAGCAGAAATCAATAAAATGGAAATCCAAAACACAATCCAAAAGATCAACGAAAGCAAAAATTGGGTTCTTTGAAAAATAAACAAGATTGATAAACCACTAGCAAAACTCACAAAGAAAGGGAGAGAGAGAAATTTAATGAACTAGATTAGAAAAGAAAAGGAGTTCACTACAGATACTACAGAGATTCAAGCAGTAATCAGAGACAACTTTGAGAAACTCTATGCCACAAAATATAAGAACCTGGAAGAAATGAATAAATTCTTGGACTATTATAATCTTCCATGGTTGAACCAGGATGATCAGCATATCTAAACAAACCCATCACTTTTTTTTTTTTTTTTTTTTTTTGGTTTTTGGGTCACATCCGGCAGTGCTCAGGAGTTACTCCTGGCTATCTGCAGGCACGGGTGATCATATGGGACACCTGAATTCGAACCAACCACCATAGGTCCTGGATCTCTTCAGGCCCAGACCCATCACTTTTGAGGAAATTAAAATGGTAAGCAAAAGTCTTCCCCCCAAAAAAAAACAAAAGTCCAGATCCAGATGGATTCACTAAAAAATTCTTTCAAACTTTTTTTTGGTTTTTTTCGGCCACACACATTTGATGCTCAGGGGTTACTCCTGGCTAAGTGCTCAGAAATTGCCCCTGGCTTGTGGGGACCATATGGGACACCGCGGTCGCAATCTTTCCTTGGCTAGCGCCTGCAAGACAGACACTTGCAAGACAGACACCTTACCTCTAGCGCCACCTCACCAGCTCCTCTTTCAAACTTTTTTTTGGGGGGGTCACACCCGGCAGTGCTCAGGGGTTACTCCTGGCTCCATGCTCAGAAATTGCTCCTGGCAGGCACGGGGGACCATATGGGGCACCGGGATTCGAACCGATGACCTTTTGCATGAAAGGCAAACGCCTTACCTCCATGCTATCTCCCGGGCCCCTCTTTCAAACTTTTTAAGATGACCTCCTACTAATCCTTTTCAGGCTCTTCCAGGAAACTTAAGAAATAGAAATACTCCCAAATAGTTTTTATGAAGCTAACATCACCCTGATACCAAAAGCAGACAGAGAACCTGAAAAAAAAAAAACAACCCAAAAACCCAGAGAACTACAAACCAATATCCCTGATGAACACAGATGCAAAGATCCTCAACAAAATACTAGCAAATAGGATCCAATACCTCATCAAGAAGATCATACACTGTGACCAAGTAGGTCTCATTCCAGAGATGCCAGGATGGTTTAATATACACAAATCAATCAACATAATACACCATATAAACAAAAGAAAAATAAAAACCATATGATAATATGAATAGATGCAGAGAAAGCATTCGATAAGGTCCAACACCCGTTCATGATAAAAACTTTCAACAAGATGGGAATGGAAGCACCTTTTCTCAATATAAATAAGGCATTTACCACAAGCCAATGGCAATTATTTAACCCAGTGGAGATAAACAAAAAGCCTTTCCTCAATATCTGGTATAAGACAAGGCTGTCCTCTTTCACCACTCTTATTTAACATAGTATTGGAAGTACTTGACATTGCAAGTAGGCAAGAAAAAATATCAAAGGCATCCAGATAGTAAAGGAAGACATCAAACTCTCACTGCTTACAGATGACACACTATATTTAGAAAATCCTGGGGATGGAGAGAAGGCACAGTGGTAGGGCATTTGCCTTGCATGCAGCTGACCCAGAGAGATAGACAATAGTTCAAATCCTGGCACCCCATTAGTCCACTGAGCCAGCCAAGAGTGATTTCTGAGTGCAGAACCAGGAGTAAATCCTAAGCACCACCGGTTGTTACCCCAAAACAAAACAAACAAACAACAAAAAAAGAAACAAACAAAAAAGAAATCCAAAAAGACTATCAAAAAGCTTCTAGAAACAATAGATTCACATAACAAGTGGCAGGCTATAAATTTAAGAGGCATAAAAAAATGGCCTTCTTATATACCAATAATGATAAAGAAGAAATGGACATTAAAAAAAGAATCTCATTCACATCAATGTCACACAAACTCAAATACCTTGGTGTCAATATAACTAAAAAGGTGAAGGATCTATACAAAGAAAACTATAAAACATTGCTTCAAGAAATAAAAGAGGAACACAGTGGAAATGGCCTAAAGGATGAGGCACCTGTCTTGTCTACAGTGATCCCAAACGGACTGCAGTTCGAATCCCAACGGCCCCTAATGGTACCCCTAGCTTGCCAGGAGCCACTTCTGAGTGCAGAACCAGTAAAAGACCCTGAGCAAAAAAAAACAAACCACTCTCCCTTTGGGGCCTGAGAGATAACATGGAGGTGAGGTGTTTGCCTTGCATGCAGAAGGACAGTGGTTCGAAACCTGGCATCCCATATGGTCCCCCGAGCCTGCCAGTAGTAATTTCTGAGCATAGAGTCAGGAGTAACTCCTGAGTGCTGCCGGTGTAACCCAAAAACAAAACAAACAAACAAACAAACAAAAATGAAATAAAAGAGGACACAAGGAAATAAAGACACATACCCTGTTTAGGATTAGGAGGATTAACATAATTAAAATGTCAATACTCCCCAGTGCAATTCCTCTAATGATATCTATGGCATTCTTCAAAGAAGTGGCCAAAAGGCACATGAAAAAATGTTTCATATCACTAATTATCAGAGAGATACAAATCAAAAAACAATGAGGTACCATCTCACACCACAGAGACTAGCACATGTCATAAAGAACAAGAACAATCAGGCTGGAGGGAATGTGTGGAAAAAGGAATTCTCACTCACTGCTGGTGAGAATGATGTCTAGTCCAGCCTTTCTGAAAAACAATACGCAGAGTCCTCAAAAAACTGGAAATTGAGCTCCCAAATGATCCAGCTATACCACTCCTACGGTACCCTAGAAGCACAAAAAATGCAATACAAAAATGCCTTCCTCAAACCTATATTCATTGCAGCACTATTTACCATAGACAGACTCTGGAAACAACCAAGATGCCCTTCATCTTGATTCATTCATTCATTTATTTAGCCATTCATTTAGATGAATGGCTAAAGAAAATGTGGTACATATACACAATGAAATATGCAGTAGTCAGGAGAGTTGAAGTCATGAAATTTTCCTATACACGAACAGACATGGAAACTATTATGCTGAGTGAAATAAATCAGAGGGAGAGAGAGAGAGAGAGAGAGAGAGAGAGAGAGAGAGAGAGAGAGAGAGAATAGTTTCACTTATCTATGGGCTTTAAGAAAAATAAAAGACATTATTGTAATAATGGCCAGAGATGAGGGCCAGAAGGACTGGCTCATGATATGAAGCTCACTACAAAGAATGGTGAGTACATTTAGAGAAATAACTACACTAACAACTATCATGACAATATTAATGATAGAGAAGTAAAATGCTTATCTCGAATACTGGCAGGGGATGGGGGGTGGGGAGTAGGAAGATGAGGGACATTGGTGGTGGAAATGCTGCTTTGGTGAAGGGGGTTGTTCTTTTTTAATGACTGAAACCCAACTGCAATCATGTTTGTAATCCCGGTGTTTAAATAAAGATATTATTTAAAAAAAAAAAGACAGTACACTTAAAAAAACAACAACAAGATTTGGAATTTTGGAGGGAGGGATTGGGCCACACCTGCAGTGCTCAGTTTATTCTTGGCTGTGCTCCAGGACAACTCAGGGAGTCATATGCAAAGCTGGGTTTTAGACTCTGCAGACAAGTGTATTATCCACTATACTAGTTCTCTAACCCTGAGAATATTTTAAAAAATCAGTGCCATATATGAATTTTGAATCTTCAATCTTTCAATCTTAATATTTATAATCATCACATATGACGATGCACAAATTCCTATCACCACCACCATTCTAAAATGAAAGTCCAGAAAAAAAGTACAAGAACTAAGATGCTTGTCTTGCCTGTGATCACAACTCACTCCCTTGGGCATTGCCAGGAGTGGCCCCAGAGTTAGGGTCTTTCCTGAAACACAGTAAAACAGGATCAAATGAAAGTCCTTCCTAGATGAATCATGAAAGGCATTCCATTTGGTCTGACCTAGCCAACTTTTTCAGTTACATCTAAACATTGCTTCCTCTAGAAAGAAAGCCTAGCTCTGAAAAACAAAAGTAAGTTGATATATAAAGATGCTTTAAAAGAACTTAAAAAAAAAAAAAAAAACAGTTGAGCTACCCCAGGAAGATAAAGATGGGTTGCCAGATTGCGAACAACATCTTCTGTCAAGTCGGAATGTTCAGAATCCCAGACTAATCCAATCGTAACAATCTCTGGGCAGTTCATTAAAACTCGGCGAATTTTTATTTTTTGGCCACAGTTACTCTACAAAGAAAACAAAATACAAAGGCAGGTTTTGAAATAACCAAAAACAGATACAACCCAGATATTAAACCTTATGCAATCTATATTATGCAATCTTTTTTTTTTTTTTTTTTTTTTTTTTGGTTTTTGGACCACATCTGGTGACGCTCAGGGGTTACTCCTGGCTATGCGCTCAGAAGTTGCTCCTGGCTTGGGGGACAATATGGGAAACCGGGGGATCGAACCGTGGTCCGTCCTAGGTTAGTCCAGGCAAGGCAGGCACCTTACCTCCAGCGCCACCGCCCGGCCCCTATATTATGCAATCTTGACATATTAATTATTCATAGTATTTTATAACAAGAGAATATCAGTTGCATTATCTAGAGAAAAAAGATCACTTCTTTAGTCAAATTTTTTAGAACTCAAGAACGACGTAATTAAAATAAGATGCCTGAAATCCTTTACAAACTTTATAGCTTTTCAAGAAATAGTGCTGAGATAAGCTTACAAGGTAGAAAGTCACCCCCAAAAAACCCATTCTAAATAAAGTTAATTATGATAACTTCTGAATGTCAAGTTTCAGGTTTACATACATAGCAGCATACTAACAATCTCCAAATCATACTTACAGGACATTTCCTATAGTCATCAGTTGTATTTGCTGCTTGCAGTATCTCGGCAAACATTTCAGGCTTAAAACGCTCATGCCTTTCCATCATTCTCTCAACTTCATTGCTGCAAAAAAGAACAAAGCAGTCCTAAGTCTGATCTACAAACTCAAATAAAGGTCTACTAAATTACACATGAGAAATGCTCAGTTGTCAACATAGACATGATCACTATTTTTTTTTTTTTTTGTGGTTTTTGGGTCACACCCGGCAGTGCTCAGGGGTTACTCCTGGCTCCATGCTCAGAAATTGCTCCTGGCAGGCATGGGGGACCATATGGGGCACCAGGATTCGAACCGATGACCTTTTGCATGAAAGGCAAATGCCTTACCTCCATGCTATCTCCCGGGCCCATGATCACTATTTTTGTTTGTTTGTTTGTATTTGGGTCACACCCAACAGCTCTCAGGGATTAATCCAAACTCTGTGCTCAGAAATTGCCCGTGGCAGGCTCGGGGGACCGTATGGGATGCCGGGAATCGAACTGGGGTCCGTGCTTTGTAGTGTGCAAACAAACGCCCCATCGCTGTGCTATCTCTCCTTCCCCAGCATGATCATTTTTTGTCTTAAAATATAACTTTATCTTGCAGCTGGAGAACTAATTACAAATGGGTAGGGCACTTGCTTCGAATGAGACTGACGCAGGTTTGATCCCCAGCATCCAATATAGTCCCCCAAGCATTGCCAGGAGTGATTCCTGAGTGCAGAGACAGAAATAATTCCTGAGCATAGCCAGATATAACCCCAAAACAAAAACAAAATAAACAAGAAAACATACAACTTTATCTGAAAAATTAACAGTAAGGTAAACTTCCATAAGTAAAAATAAAACATTCATAAGCAATAAGGCAAGACTAAAATTAGGTAGGTGAATGATAAAGAATCAGGTAAACAACAATAAAATAACAAGAGATTATACCCATAATTTTGGAGTATAGGACTTGGGGCAGACACACAACAAAGACTCACACATTTGCCTTGTATGCAGCCATGACCCTTGGCTATGACCTTGGCTCAAATCCCTAATACCAAATATGACCCCCTGAGCAGAAGTCTTTAAGCCAGAACTAGCTTCTATATACTGTCTGATGTGGTCTACCCTCCTCCATCCCAAATAAATAAAACCTAGAACTACAGAAATGAACAAGGATGCTTTGTCTGAAGATTGGAGAATAACTTAAATGGGGATTTCACTTCAAACTTAGATCTAAGAAGAATAAATTATAGGAAAGTCTTCCTGAGGTTTTCCATAAAGCACTTTTCTAATTAACATAGAAATCCCTTATAAGTAAAGTTATTTAAGCTAGGCTCATGACTTATTTTTACTGTTATAAATGCAATTTCATTAGAATCAAAACTACTTCTTATTCAACCTCCCTGGAGTTACAAACTAAATAAGTGTTTCAAAACCTCTAAAGAACTACTGAGACATCCATTATCAAATACAGCAATACTGTCATCTGGGCTTTGGTATTCTATTTGTAGAACACAGGCAGTTTAATGCAGCATTATTTTTTTTTTTTGGTTTTTGGGCCACACCCAGTGACGCTCAGGGGTTACTCCTGGCTATGCGCTCAGAAGTCGCCCCTGGCCTGGGGGACCATATGGGGCACGGGGGATCGAACCCGAACCGCGGTCCGTCCAAGGCTAGCGTGGTAAGGCAGGCACCTTACCTCCAGCGCCACTGCCCGGCCCGCAGCATTATTCTTATGGGATGGAGGATTTTCTGAATAGTACATGAGTCCTGGCTTTATCTTAAGGCCTCTGGTATCATTACCCTTAACAAAGAGTCAGCTTGTTCTCTGAAGCTTTAAAGCCAGGCATTGACTTTTCACCTCTACTATCAATCTCCTAAATGGTACTGTCTTCCAATCTAGTGTTGTTTAGTCCATTTGATAATTTATTGGCAAAGCTCCTCTAATCAATGATGGTTGCTAGATCTTTGGGAGAATGTGCTGCGACTTTCATTGGTATTTGATGCTTCAGCTTGCACCTTAATGCTATGGAGACAATTTGTCTTCTTAAATCTCTGGAGACCTCTGCTGAATTCAAACTTTTCTTTCACAGTTTTCTCACCAATCTTCGTCTTCAAGAAGTGATCTAGGGTCTGATGATGAATTAAGTCTTAGATTAAGGGCATGTCATGGCTGGTTTGATCTTCCATTCAGATCAGATCACTGAAAATTTCTCCATACAGCAATAATGCTGTTTCACTGCAGTAAATTTGTGTGTTCATTGCAGTAGCATTTTATATTTCTTTCAAGGTTTTTCCTTATTGGTAGTGTAAAAGTGCAGTAATTTTGTATACCAAAGGCATAAATGTTAACCCTGTCACAATTATAGTACCTAAGATACAAGAAAACTAATTTAAGGGGCTGTGGTGGGGAGCAACTTCTCATATATTTACAACTCAGAAATTTAGCTCAAAAGACATCAATTTTGGCCTATGATAACTTTCAACATAAATTTTGCACTAAGTTTAACTATTTCTAGTTTCTTATTTCAATTGAGAAATATGTAACTCTTTTTTTTTTTTTTTGGTTTTTGGGTCACACCCGGCAGTGCTCAGGGGTTACTCCTGGCTCCATGCTCAGAAATTGCTCCTGGCAGGCACGGGGGACCATATGGGGCACCGGGATTCGAACCGATGACCTTTTGCATGAAAGGCAAATGCCTTACCTCCATGCTATCTCCCGGGCCCCATATATTTTTTTTGTTTTGTTTGTTTGTTTTTGTTTTTTGTTTTTTGGGCCACAACCGGTGTTGTTCAGGGGTTACTCCTGGCTGTCTGCTCAGAAACAGCTCCTGGCAGGCACAAGGGATCATATGGGACACGGGGATTCGAACCAACCACCTTTGGTCCTGGAATGGTTGCTTGCAAGGCAAACGCCGCTGTGCTATCTCTCCAGGCTCTAGAAATATGTAACTCTTGATTTTGCTATAAATTTCAAAGTCATTATAGGAATGTTAATTAGTCTAATTTCAACATAGCTGTAATTCAGGAAATTAAAAGGTCCGAGGAAGGGGAGAGAATTAGGGAAAAAGTCAGTGGAGAAATAATATTTATTAATTAAGTTTAATGTCTTGGTTTTTTTGGGGGGAGGTCACACCAGGCAGTGCTCAGGGTTTACTCCTGTTTCTATGTTCAGAAATCGCTCCTCCTGGCAGGCTCAAGGGACCATATGGGATATAGGATTTGAAGCACTGTCCTTCTGCATGCAAGGCAAATGCCCTACCTCCATGCTATCTCTCTGGCCCCTAAGTTCAATGTTTTACATGAATGCAATTTATGGGTACCCCAAAACTGCAATAACATCATCAAAAACCACTGATCACCATTAGAGATATGTAAAGGCTTGAAATAGTCCAAAAAATCATCAAAATTTGATAATAGACATGAAGTAAGCATACTATTCAAAAAATAGAACTAATAAACTTGCTCAATCCAAGATTGTCACAATCTAAAATTAATAAGCAAACAATAAAAAAATTCTATTGTAGGGGCTGGAGCAGTAGCACAGGCAGTAGGATGTTTGCCTTGCAACCTAGGACGAACCTCAATTCTCAGTTGGATTCTCCCAGCATCCCCCAAGCCAGGGGCAATTTCTGAGCACATAGTCAGGAGTAACCTAAGTGTCAATGGGTGTGGCCCAAAAAACTAAAAAAAAAATCCTATTGTATCTACAAGTACAATAAAATTATATATTTTGCTGAATCAAGAACACTCAATTGTACTCAATATGCATTTCTTGGTTTCTAACAAGATGAGAAATATACCTTTATTATAATTTTATAAAATAAAATTTCAAAATGCTCTTTAATATGTTATTAACATCTTTGGTAGTAAACATTAACAGGTTCTTACCATAGGGCTGTTGTAGAAATATACCGCACAAATTCAGTAAAAGGCAAAGGGTCTGATGATGCTCCACAGCTATGACATACACACTAGAAGTAAAAACATGGAATTAATTTATCAATCACACAACAAATGCAGAATTTAAGAAAATAGGTAAGACATCTTACCTGTTCATACAAAGTCATAGCAAACTTCTGGTGAGTGATACAGGATTTTGAGGTACACATGTCAATATCTCTGCTTGGCACTATATGAAAGTGAATCCTCTCTAATATATTTTCCTAATTTAGAAAATTAAAAAACACCAAGTTGTAGTTCTTGCAATTACTTCAAATACACATTTCAAATTACAGCTATTTGGGATATATACCAGGTGATGAAAGGAAAGAATCTCTAACCAAGAATACTCTACCCAGCTAGGTTCTAGTTAGATTTGAAAAATTAAATAGCTTTTGAAACAAATAGTTAAAGAAATTCCTGGCCATTAAATAAGTCTTCCAAGAATAGATAAGCATTTATATAAAAGAAAAAATTTAGTACATAAAACTTAAATCAAAATACTAATGATAAAGGATTACAATATTAACAATTACAGCTAAGGAAAACATCCATTCTACAACAAATTCTATGTGAATGTTCAGATTTGTTTTTTTTTTCAACTTTATTTATTGATTCATTGATTGATTGGTTCCTGGGCCACACCCACTGGCGCTCAGGGGTTACTCCTGGCTCTGCACTCAGAAATCGTCCCTGGCAGGCTGGAGGATCATCTGGGATGCCAGGAATCAAACCAGGTCCCTCCCGATTTGGCTGCATGGAAAGCAAAGGACCTTCCATTGTGCTATCTCTCCTGCCCCCAAATGTTCAGATTTGTAATACTGATTATTAAGTGATATTTGATAGAAAAATACTTTTTATAAGAACATGAATAATAATAATAATAATAATAAATAATAAATCATTTTAACTAGCTAACATCCCCTCCTCTGTCTCAAGAACATTCAATTATTTAAACCTGGATTTCTATATATTCCATAAATTATAGTGTAAGAAAACATGAAGTCATTAAGTCTGCTAAATCTGTGACATATTTTAATCAACACAACAGGTTTGCTAAGCAGTGCAATAATAAAAATCTTTCCATCTATTAAAAAGCAATAAATATGCTCACTAAAATATGACTATCACATATGTTAAATAAAATCTAAAGACAGTAGGGGGCCGGGCGGTGGCGCTGGAGATAAGGTGCCTGCACTAACCTAGGACCGACCGCGGTTCGATCCCCCGGTGCCCCATATGGTCCCCCGTGCCTGCCAGGAACAATTTCTGAGCATGGAGCCAGGAGTAACCCCTGAGCACTTCCGGGTGTGACCCAAAAAAAACAAACAAAAAACAAAAACAAAAAAAAAAAATCTAAAGACAGTAAAGTCTACAAAAATTCAGAGATCTGACTGGGGTAACAATGTCATTTTAGCATAACTAAAATGACAAGATAGTTAAATGAACATAACTTAAGGGGAATATTTCAAGAACTTGAGCTCAAGCTATAAATGCAAGATTTTAAAAGACATGTTTAGTCTTTTGGACAGACCCCTCATCTTCCAGAAAAATCACCAAAATGACCAATATAAACAAAATAGATGAGAATCCTATTATATTTTTTCTAAACCCTTAGAAAATATGAATCTGAGGATCCCTTGGCCTCATATATGAGGATCTACAGAAAGGTGGCACTGTAAACATAAAGGGAATGGAGAGTCAAAAAAGAAGGCTCCACAAATGTTCCAGAGCAAAACTGAAAGAGCCTGCAATGTTATACAGCATTTTCTAGGTATTGTTATAGATGAGTAAAGGGCAAGACTCTTGCCAAGAGAACTAATGTTCTTATTGAGTATATGAAGCACTCTTAGAGTCAAGATAACTTTCTGAAATGTGGGAAGGAAAATGATAGAAAAACAAGGAAGCCACAGAGAAAGATACTTGTGTTCAACTGAAGCACCAGCCTGTCCACTTAGCAAAATATACTTTGTGAGAAACACAGAGAAAAGCCTGAGTGGCTGAAACCCTTTCTCTAGGTATTCATGACATGATAGGCATTAGTAAAAGAAAAGTAAGAGACCTCTGAACTGTTTTGTTTTGCCTTTTTGAAGATGTATTTAAAGAACAGAGTGGAGGCATCTCTAGGAGGGAAAATGCTAGGAAGAGAACATATAAGGTGAAATTTGATAACAAGGACTACATATGTCAGAAGTCTTAATTTGAATCACATTAATAAAGACCAACCATCAATTTGAGAAAAAAATACTAAATTGGTGGTCAGGCTGTAAGGAGAAAGAATAAAAGAAGTCTGTTAAGATTTAAAATAATGCTGAGAATAAAGTCCTGAACTAGGAAGAGTTGGTACAGGGCCAAAATATGTCAAGGAAAGCATTAAAAAAGTTTCTGACAAAGAATTTACAGGCTTATCTGAATAAGCAGGGAGAATAAGTAAAGAAATTGCCTCATTTTAAACATAGATGACACATATAATATTCAAACCATTTATAATTTACATTATACTAGAAGGTGTATGGGTAGTTCCTTTCTAATCTTCATATGCTAACACAATCTCTTCATCAAATGTAGGCTGTGACTTTCAACCCTGGATGAGGTAATATCAGAGGTATGTATCCTACCAGCGGTGCATCAGAAACCTATTCCCTCTACAAAAGTCTCAAGGCATGTAGTGAAAAATAATACTGCTGGGAGGGTGGGGCACAGAGGAGCTCTGCAAAAGCAGAACACTGAATTAAATAATATAATATCTTTTTGTGGACCTCTTGGCTCCATATGTACTTTTTTAACTATTTGAGTAGTCAATAAAAAATAGCAGCACAAACAATCAAAACTAAAAATACAGATAACATGGAAGTATTTAAATAACTCTGAAGGATGGGTAAAATAGATATCTATTAACCAGTCCTGCCACATCTCTACTTTTACAAATTTATGTTTCATTTCATTTGCCTCAAGGTTTGCATCACTTAAGAAAAGTAAACTATTATTCTTAGGGATGATCAGACACTTACAAAGCATTCTGCAGCATCATCCATAAGGCCAAGCTGAAATCGCTGCTCATCTTTGAAGCTTTCTGCAAGAGCATGCCTTATGTTGTCAGAGGGAAGAGCTTTTTCTCGACTGTGTTGAAACTGTGCAAATATTGTCTTGGGAATCAATAAGTACATGAGTAAGTTTAATGCCAATAGCTATAGGTAACTCCTAATACTTTCAATACATTAAGTAAAACTAGATAGACTCTTGTCAGTGGCCAGAGAGACAGCTCAAAGTACAGGAGAATGTCTGGCCTGTGTTGCCCTGCCCACTCCAAAGTACCTCCAAAGTGCCCATGGATTGAACCCTGGTGATTTCTTGCATGACTGAGAAGTACCACAATTTAAACACAAGGAAACAAGTAAAAATTATACTCTGAAACTAATACAAAATAATCTTTTAAAATTCTTATAATAATTATCTAGTAATAAATATTTAATAACTAAATCAATTAATGAATAATTATTAAAATTATGTTTAAAAACTTTTTTTTTTTTTTTTTTGGTTTTTGGGTCACACCCGGCAGCGCTCAGGGGTTACTCCTGGCTCCATGCTCAGAAATTGCTCCTGGCAGGCACGGGGGACCATATGGGGCACCGGGATTCGAACCGATGACCTTTTGCATGAAAGGTAAGCGCCTTACCTCCATGCTATCTCCCGGGCCCCGTTTAAAAACTTTTAAAATTACTTTTTTCTGGTGGCAGTGGGTGTGGTATGGTCGCCATGATGGCTTCGGGCACTCTGCGAGAGTACAAGGTGGTGGGGAGCTGCCTACCCACCCCCAAGTGCCACACACCACCCCTCCACTGCATGCACATCTTTGCCCCAACCACATGGTGGCAGGGTGTGAGCAATAGCACAGCGGTAGCACATTTGCCTTGCACGCAGCTGAACCAGGATTGACATGCGTTTGATCCCCGGCATCCCATATGGTTCCCCCAAGTCAGGGGCAATATCTGAGCACATAAAGTAACCAGGAGCAATCCCTGAGTGGAGCTGGATACGGTTCCCAAAAAAACAAGAAAATAAAAAAATCAAACCAACCACGCGGTGGCCAAGTCCTGCCAAGTCCTGCTTCTGTTACCTCATGTTGTGAATGAAGAAGATGAAGAAATTGTCCTACTGCAGGTAGACAAGAAATTGTCTACTGCGTGTGGGTTTTTGAGAAGTCTCCCCCTGAGGGTGAAGAACTTCGGCATCTGGCTGCATTACAACTCTCACAGTGGCAGCCACAACATGTACCAGGAGTACCAGGACATCACCACAGCTGGCGCAGTCACCCAGTGCTACTGTGACGTGGGTGCTCAGTACCCTGCAGGGCTCACTCCATCCAGATCATGAAGGTGGAGGAGATCACTGCTGGCAAGTGTTGCCAGCCATCGGTCAAGCAGTTCTACGAATCCAAGATCAAGTTCCTGCTGTTCCACCGGGTCCTGCTGGGCCAGCACAAACCACGCTTCACCACCAAAAGGCCTAAAACCTTTTTCAGAGCTGCTGGGGACCCAATAAACTCAGCAGTGTGTCAAAAACAAAGATCTTTTAAAACTCTAAAAAAAAAAAAAAAAAAAAAAACTGAGTGAAAGTCAAGTTTTAGGGATGCACGCAAATAATGTATCAGTCTCTATATAAAAAGTCAATAAGCTTAATAAAAGATGTTCATGGGGCCAGAGAGATAGCATGGAAGTAGGGTGTTTGCCTTGCATGCAGAAGGACAGTGGTTCGAATCCCGACATCCCATATGGTCCCCCAGGCCTGCCAGGAGTGATTTCTGAGTGAAGACCCAGGAGTAACCCCTGAGTGCTGCCGGTTGTGACCCAAAAACCAAGAGATAAAATAAAAGATGTTCTTATGTTTTATCCCCAGTGATCATAATCAAACCTGAACTGAAGCTTTTGGGAGGTAGGGGGAGTTTGGGCCACACCCGGTGACGCTCAGAGGTTACTCTTGGCTCTGCACTCAGAAATTGTTCCTGGCTTGGAAGACCATATGGGATGCTGGGGAATTGAACAGTGGTCTGTCCTAGGCTAGTGTGGGTAAGCTAGACACTTTACCCCTTGAGCCACCGCTCAGGCCCCTGAAGCTCATTTTTAAAGTCTTCAACAGATTCTGATGCAAATTGTATAAAGAAATGTTCTAAGATAAACTGTTTGAAATATTTACTAAAGGGACTAAAATTATGTTAACACTTAAAATTTTTTAGCCTAAAATACATATAATCTATACATATTAGTGAGAATTCATTATCTTGAAAAATAAAAGGAAATAACCTAAATCAAGTTTTAATTATTTTGTTAGGAGCCGGAGAAGCACGGTGGTAAGAGCGTTAGCCTTGCCTGCAGCTGACCCAGGAGGGATCCAGTTTGATTTCTGGCATCCCATATGGTCCCCAGCCTGCCAGGGGCATTTTCTGAGTGTAGAACCAGGACTAACCCCTGAGCACCGCCAGGTGTGGCCCCAAAACCAATCAATAGATCAATAAATAAATAAAGTTAAAAAATTTTGCTACTTCTACTAGGATCTTCAGTAAACCTCAAAAAATATGGCATCTTTATTTGAAATAATATATAACTTCAACAAAATGACAATTATCCATATTATTAAATGTTTTAAATTAAAATGTATATTTTATAAGACACACAAAAGATAATTACTTCTAGTACATTTTTTGGGGTCACACCCAGTGGTGCACAGAGGTTACTCCTAGCTCTGAGCTCAGAAATTGCCCCTGGCAGACTAGGGGGACCATATGGTTGCCAGGAATCAAGCCAAAGTCCATCAAGGTTTGCCCTTGTCCATCAAGTCCATCAAGGCAAATGCCCTACCACTGTGCTATTGCTCGGCCCTCTAATACATTTTAAAAGATTTTATTAAGCTTCTATTTTTCCCCAGAAAATTATTTCTCAGCGTTAATCTAACAGTGGATACCTCATTCTCATGAATAAAATTATAGGTGCTATTCTTTTTTTAAACTTTTACCATGAACGACTATTAAACAAAATGATAAAGATTCAAGGAGATAAAAAAAAGAATTCCATATTTATGGACAGGAAGAATTATCATGTTAAAATGACCATCCTATCCACAAGAGATTCAATAAAATTCTTATTAAAATTCTAATGACATTCTTCAAGAACAAAGAACAAATATTACTAAAATTTGTAATATTGTACCCCCTAAAGCAGAAGTGGGTCAGCACTATTTTCTACAATAATAGAAAACAACAATCTTGCCCTCAAAAAAGGGAGTATGTATTCTATTTGTAGAAATTAGAAAGCAAAAAGTAATGTTAACATAGAATGTGATAAATTTAAAAGAGAAAAATGAGAGGAAGTCAAAATAGCGTGTCAGGCATAAGGAGATGCTGAGGGGTAAAAGGACAGTGGGAAAGAGCTCCGCTTTACTGAGGGCAACAGAATGTTTGAAGAAAGGTGTAAAGGAAATAGGTTGTGGAAGAAATTCTCTCACTTGGGGCTGAAGAAATAGTATAGGGGCTGCATGTCTTTTATGCAGCCAACCCAGGTACCACTTACAGTAAATCCACCAAGCACCTCTGCAGTGAGCACAGAGCCAGGAATAAGCCCCTGAGAACAGCTAAGTGGCCCCAAAGCAAAGAAGGAAAAAAAAAAACGTAAGATGAATGAGAGAGAGAGAGAGAGAACTATGAAAATATTTTGGCTAAGAAATTTATTAACTAGATTTTACAGTTATGCCTACAATAAACCTATTTTGCCATGTCTTTGAACTAAGAACAAAAAACTGTTGACCATTCTGATATTCAAGCAGTCTTTTCAGAAATATAGGAAGAAAATGAAAACCCAAAAAGGATTTTATTTTTCTATATGCATATGAGTATGTATTAAGAATATCCAAGAATATAAAAACAAATGTTTCTCTTGAGAATATATTAATAAAGTTTATTATTCTTGGGGGAAAAATTCAGTGACATAAATGAGTTGTTAATATATCCTAGACTTCCTGTTCCGCCATTGTCTCCCTTCTATTTATTTTCAGCCAAGTAGTCAAAGACAACTATTTCAAACATTTTATCTACAGATAATATCACTTCTTTCAAAACAATTCCAAAACTTCCTAAATCCCTCAAAAGAAAAGCTAAGGTCCTATCCATGTAGACCGGGTGCCAGTTACGAATGTTCTGCAATGATTATGTATTGATTTGTAACCAAGCTACCCACCCCAAAATTTACTTACAAAAATCAGCAATATTATCACTGTCATTTGGGTGAGAACAGTATTACTTCCTAAAAGTATGATGGAGCTTAGTATCATGAATGAGCACCCCAAGAGCCAGAGATAAAGGAGGAGGTTTTTCCAACTCAACCTTATTTCCAATATCAGCACCATTTTTTTTCTACATCTACTAGAAGTTAGACCAGCAGTTTTAAGTAATTAAGACTCATCTCTTTGATAGGAATGTTACAAAAGAATTTACAAACAAGCTTTGATGACCATAACTCTTACTGCTAAGTTCATTTTCTACAGTTCTCTTGCTAACAAAACTATGCCTGCAGTTTCCTTGAGTATATCACACACACACACACACACACACACACACACACACGCGCGCGCGCTTCCTTAAGGTTTTTGTAGCTGCTTTTTCTCACTTGCCAGGAATACTTGCATACTGTAGTCTACAAGTGGTCATCATTTCTAAGTCTTTATTCAAGTAAAGATGCTCGTTGGACCATCTCACAGTTTAATCTCTTTTTTTTTTTTTTATTTTTTTTGGTTTTTGGGCCACACCCGGTGACGCTCAGGGGTTACTCCTGGCTATGCGCTCAGAAGTCGCTCCTGGCTTGGGGGACCATATGGGAAACTGGGGGATCAAACCACGGTCTGTCTAGGCTAGCACAGGAAAGGCAGGCACCTTACCTCCAGCACCACCGCCCGGCCCCACAGTTTAATATCTTACCATAATTAATTTTCCTTTTCTGTAGTTAGTTCCATAGAACATTGCCCATATTTTGCTCATTTACTCTAACCTCCCCTACAAAAATATATGCTTCTTGAGAAAATCATTATCAGTTCTGTGTACAGATGTATCCTCAGTAAATATATATACAGAATCTAGTAGTAGTTCAAAGAAATATATAAAATGAATAGTCATTCTAAAACAATAAAAACAACCATTCTAAGGCAATATACCTAGCACTTTTATAATAAGCAAAACATTAACACTTTGTGAGTAGGCCAAACCTGGCAGTGTTGGCAGGACCATTTTGTTGGCTCTAGGAATAAATGTGGTGCCAAGAATGGAACCTGGGGCCTCATACTGATCAGACACGTGCTGTACAACTTTAGCCACTTCCCTAAAGAACATTAAGCTTCACTGCCTTCATATGAGAGAAAATGAGAACATAAACCTGAATAATTAAAAAAACAACAACACATGTTCAGAAGTATAATTCATTTGACAATGAACTAAATTAACCCACTAGATGAAAAACAAAATTAATGTTTTGAGAGATAACTGATGGTATATTTTCAGAACTATTCAAAGATTACCTTCAGTGCACAAAAGATACAGGCCTCTCCCTGACAAACATGTCCAGTCAGACTTCGCAGGCTTCGTCGGAATATATCCAACTGCCATAAAACCTATACAACAGTGAGATATGAAGAAAGAGACTTGATAAAACTTTTCACACAACAAAAGATACCTTTGAATATTTTTTATATTGTGGGATAAAAAGTAGCTTCTTTTAGGTCTTGCACAGAATCAGATAAATACAAATGCCAAAAATATTGGCAAGTCTAAAAACTGTATATACATATATTTTCTTATATCAAATTATTCTATCAAATGTGGATTTATAAGCTATTCCTATTGTTTCACAATGGAAAACCCTAACAGACATAGAACAAGAAAAAACTAACTCCTCAGTTAAGGATTTTATATGAACAGGAAACATCGGTTACTGAATGAAGAACTTAGCAAAGACATGAAAGAAGAAGTGATTATAAATTCCTGATACTAAGTAAAATTTAGGAAGGAAAAATAAATGGAGACTAGGCTATATAAAAAAGGAGTGAGTGTAGTGTGGCAAATAACAAAAAAGGGTGAACAGAAGTAAGTTTGGTCAGTAAGCCAACAGAGATGGTCCTGCCAACACTGCCAAGTTTGGTCTACTCACAACTAAGAATGAAAAGGGAACATCTGTGTAGTAATGGGAATACAGCAATAGACAGCAATAATTGAGACCTTTTGTATTTCCCTTAGACATAAATCATCTTTTACTAAAATAACAAAATAGCAGAAAGACTGACATTATTGAAATAATCAGTCCAGTACTCAATATTGTTGTACAAAACTTAAAATCTATAAAATGAGAGAAATAATGGGCATTTGTCCAGCATCAGAGTTATTACAGGGATTAAATCTTTTTGTTTTTTGTTTTCTGGCCACACCCGGTGACACTCAGGGGTTACTCCTGGCTATCCGCTCATAAGTCGCTCCTGGCTTGGGGGACCACATGGGACACTGGGGAATCAAATTGAAGCCCATTCTAGGCTAGCACATACAAGGCAGACGCCTTACCACTTTGTATTACCACGCCGACCCCTGCAGATTAAATGTTAATAATGGGGGCAGAGTGGTAGCACAGTGGCAGGACATTTACCTTGCATGTGGACCAATCTCCAAAGACTCCAGTTCAATTCATTGCATCACATATGGTCCCCTGAACTGCCAAAAGTGATTTCTGAGCACAAAGCCAGGAGTAACCACTGAGCACCACCAAGTGTGATCCAAAAACAAAAACAAAAACAAAACAAACAAACAAAAAAAAAAGTGTTCAGAGCACTGTCCAGGTTATAACTAACATGCAGTGCCACTTGCCATGCCAATTATCATTGCACCAAATAACTAAGATCTTCAAGTCTCTCAGGAACTTTCATTTCTTCAAATAATATAAGGAAATCCATTTGTGCGCTCTCATTTCTCCCAGCTAAGAAGAAAAATCAACTGAAACAAATAATACTAAGTTTCATAAGTTTTCTATTATATAAGAAAGGTCATTTAAATTTTTGCCTTTGAAAGTTACTTTTCATAAAGCATAACTGAATTTTCCATTTACTTATTATTAATAATTTACATATTAAAATTTTTCCTCAGTGAGATTCCTTTTTACCAAGAAAAATGAGCATCAGGACAGCTCCACCTTGGGAATGGAGCACAGCACAGTGGTCAATAATTCAAGCTCTGAGGAGTGGCCTGGGCTCTAATTCTGACTTGGGAAAAGTCTTTTCTGAAACTGTTTTCTTACCAATGAAATGGGAATGAAAGTAGTACCTAACAATTAGGATTTTAAGAATTAATTGAAACATGTAGTATTCAAATTAAGGGCCAAGAACACAGTAAGAACATAATAAATTTAAGCAAATGAACATATAACTTTGGTTTTAATTCAGAGAATTCAACTACTACATTTTCATCAGATAAAAGTTTAAAATGATCAGCCCCCCCCAAATAATAATACTCTCATCCTTCAAAAAAATGAGTGAAGATGACTTTCAAATATAACTGAAATGTATGCAGAGTTAAATAATATTTTTTTCTTTGGCTTTTGGGACACACCCAGTGTGCTCAGGGTTTTCTTCTGGCTCTCTACTCAGAAATTACTCCTGGCAGGCTCAGGGGACTATGGGATGCCACAAATTAAACCTGGTTTGGTCGTGTGCAAGGCAAATGCCCTGACCGTCAGGACCCCAGTTGAACAAATTTTTTACTACACAGGATCCAAACTATAGAAAAAGGTGTTTTATATTTTATATTAAAATATAAAATGCGGTTAATACCATATTTCATAAAAATGGCCACCTCAAAAAAATTGGCCACCTCTTTAAAAAAATTAAAGTCAAGGGTCAGAGAGCTAGTAAAGAAGTTAAGGTGTTTGTCTTGTATGTGGTCAATCCCAGTTTTATTGCTGGAACGTCCATCATGGTCCCCCAAATACATCAAGGAGTAAGTAGCCCCTGAGTGGAGTCATAAGTAGGTTCTGAGCAGTGTTGAATGTAGCTTAAATTGTTCTTCCCAACCCCAAATCTTTAGCAATATACACAATTCTTTTGCATTAATCATATGCAGTATCTTTATTTGATTACTAACAAAATTTAATGATTATTTTTCTTTATTCCCAAAAGATTACTACATACATGTACAAATGTTGATTCAGACACGATTAACTGACTCAAAAGGAAACTTTATATATTTTAGAAACAAACATCATACATACATAAGTCGAAAGATTTTAATTACTCATACTGTTCTGCTCAAACTTTTGCACGTATTATAATAAAAATGCACAGCCAAAATATTTTTGCTATCATGAACTGTGATATAAAACAGTCCATGATGGTTTTAGTCTTCATTTACAATGAAAGAAGAATTAGACAAATAATTTTCTGCAAAGGACCCTGTAAAATGTGTTCTCACCTGTACAGCACTGTTAAGAAAGCAGCTATTTTGTCCTGGTTCGTTCAACAAGCCTTTGGTGGGAGCCAGAGACAGCATACTCCCGGGTTGGTAAACTTTTCCAAGATTGCCACCAGGTTTCCGTAAGAATCTGACCCATGCCATTTTCAAGCAGCTTTACTGTCATTAAGACTGTGAATTAATATGTACTTAAGTAATATGTCTGGTGATAAAACAGACGATTTCTTGAACTGTCCACGTAAATTCACCGCAGTCTAGTACAACCATAAAACTTTCCAAGTTCATTTCTTTCCTGTTTCTTGAAGACTTTGTCAAATAACAGTTTGTACCACAGACATAGGACTTTTCAAAGAGCCACAAAAGAAATCTACTATAAATAAGGCCTTAGAGATTTTTGTATGTTCAATTAATTAAGAATTTATAATTTCAGATGTAAAAAGAATTTAAACTATCAATAAAAAAGCTGAGTTATTTTCTTTAGAGCACAAGCAGTTTTGCCTAACTGGTTTAAAAATCAAGATACAAAAAGCAGCAGTTGGCATTTGTCATGATTCCATTAGTAATTTCATTTCCTTGCTAGTTATTAATTTTTATAAAAAATAACTCTCTTTCCCAGGTGATGTTAGCGAAGGTGGTTCCATGCTTAATAACAGTGTGATCTCAAACAAATCTACAAGAGAAGAAAAGATATTTAAATAATAGCAAAGGCAAATCTAGAAAACTCCGACTTTACTATCTGAACAAAACTATTGGATATGTAACTAATCATAAAAAGGAAAATAAAAATTTAAAATATGAAAGTGACATTCATAATTAGTTTTAATATTAATGTAATATTAACCTACCTCAAGATTTTAATGTTTATTATGGAGTCTATATAAGAAAAAGAATCTATATTATAGGATTTTTTTTTTGTTTTTCTGTTTTGGGGTTACACCTGGCAGCTCTCAGCTATATGCTCAGAAATGGCTCCTGGTCAGCTCAGGGGACCATATGGGATGCTGGGATTCGAACCACTGTCCTTCTATATGCAAGGCCTTGCCTCCATGCTATCTCTCAGCCCCCTAAATTATAGTTTCAATGGTTTTCTTTGGGGTCATACCCAAAGATAACTCAATGAGGCTAAGTTACACTGGTTTCTGGGGCCAGAGAACTAGTACACTAGTTTTGCATGTAATTGACCAGAGTTCAATTTTCTGCCAAGGACCAGTATTCCATATAATCTTCCAAACCCTTCTAGAAGTTATCCCTGAGGATAGAGTCAGGTGTAAACCTTGAGAACTAAATATATATATATATACACACATACATACATACACATTCTATACACATTATCTTCTGTTGGTTATAGATATTCATCCATCCCATTTTTTTTTGCCACATTCAAGTCAGTATGTCACATTCAAATCAATATTTTAATTTTTTCAATTCAATTCATATCACACAATGCAACAGGTTTCTAGAGTAAGAGGAAAACAGCAATCAAGAGATACTGTGGGCCAATTTCCAAACAGAGCAGGATCTCTCTAGTTGTGAGCATCTCCATTCGTTGTATTGCTTTGTGCACGTGAGTCCCACTCCACACAATACAATGAGCTCAGAATGCTTGGCTGAAATTCCCAAATGTCACTGGGGGTAAAATGTCACTGAGAGCATGGCTCTTAGAAAGCCTTAGAGAATACAATCAGTTTGGGAAGTAATAATAAGTGCAGGTGCTTACAAGGCTACAAAGGAAATTTTTATTATCTTTTCGACTTTAGACTGTAGCCTCATACCAACCTTGTTTACTTCCTGGAACCCTCCCTCTATTTTACCAGTTGGTCCTCTAATCTCTTGTCATAACCCTTATTTACATGATTTTGACCTGAAGCCTTTTTGGAGTATGCTAGGAACCATATGGGCCCCAGCAGAGAATGCTGATATATATTTCCTCCTTATAGCAGTAATAAAAAAAATCAATAATAATTGGGCCGGAGAGATGGTGCAGCGGTAGGGCATTTTGCCTTGCATGCAGCCAATACAGGATGGGTGGTGGTTCGAACCCCGGTATCCCATATGGTCTGTCATACCTGCCAGAGCTATTTCTGAGCGCAGAACAAAGAGTAATAACTCCTGAGCATTGCCCAGTGTGACCCAAAAACAAAAACAGAAAAGTCAATAATAATTAATAAAAAGTAAATAATAAAACCCTCTCATTAAACAGAAAAGCATAAAAGAAGCTATAAGTATATACAAATAAATACTAAGAATTGTATATTAAAAGGTGCCAGAGAGATAATACAGGGGTAAGGCATTTGCCTTGTATGAAGGGCACCCTGGTTCAACTTCTGGCATCACATATAATCCCCAGAGCAGTACTATGGCTGATGTGAGCCCAGAACCAGCTAGAATTTCTGAGCACCTCTGGATGTAGCACAAGTCCTATCACCCAATTAAATAAACAGAATACTACTATGAAGAGAAATTTAAGTTTGTAAAACATGAATACACAGAGAATGAAACTTAACTCAAGTGGCTATAAAAAAAAGCAAGAAACAAACCAAAAATAGTTTTAACTATAGAACAATAGTATAGCAGGAAGATGCTTGCCTTGCAAGTAGCCAACCAGCAACTGATCCCTGGCATACTATATGGCTCCTTGAGCACCGCCAGGAGTCATAATACTGAAATAATCCCTGAGAATTTTGAATGTGGCAAAAAAACAAAACAAACAAAAATAGATAACATTTAAAAATGGAATGAGATGAAGATGCCACACTATATAACCACAGAAGACAATATAAAGAATAAACAAGGAACCCCTTGAAGGTAAAGAAGAAAAGACAAATCAGAGAAAAAAAAGGACAAAGACAACAAACAAAAAATTCCAAGGAGAAAACCAAGTGGCTTATAGAGATCACAACTTTAGAAAACTGAAAATGTATACATAATATCACTTCAGACCTGTCAGACTAGTATTAACACCATAATTGTGGTGCTGTTGTATGGGAAAGTTTTGGCTCTCATGAGAAAACAGAATACTTAAGACAACAATGGCAGGACTGCAAGTAGAGGTAATCATTCTGGGAATCTCAGGATCAGAGTTACTGAGTAATGGCCCTCGGGAAAGTGAAAAGACATATGCACTAAAGCCTAAACTCTATACCAGAGAACAGGGAGTATTGCTTTGTTTTTTTTGACATAGGCCCTCATGTAGGTGGTATCCACATCAACTTTAAGGCTAGCAAGATCTGAAAAACCAAGCCCAGATTTCTAGTAAATCAAAAAAACAAATATGAAAAGGATACAGGCTACTGAAGTCCTTTCATACTGAGGAATCTATCTATTGAATAATAAAAAAAAAAGATTTACAACCAAGTATTATTTTATGCATTAACACTAAAAATAATACAAAGCAGAAAGCAGTTGAAATTGCTTCTAAAAATAAAGATTCGAAAAAAAGCGGTTGAAAGCACCAATATGAAGGTGATACAATAGAAAACCAAAAACCCTACTGGTAGAAAGTTATGTTTCGGGGGAGGGTTGGGCAGAAATCACAATAGAAATTTGGGTCCCATACACATAATAATTTTTCATGAACTGAATGAATACTCTAATTCAATTATACAGTAATTAGCGCAACTGAGGTCCAAATAAATAAGAATAAAATTCCTGAATTCGCAATATTTGACATGTTAATATTGAAAGATCAGAGTGGAAACAACAAAAAGATAGAAAAGGTCATTCTTTTTTCTTCTTATCTTTTTTGAGGGGAGAGGTACCAGGGTTAAAGTGTTATTGGTTTTAAGCAGGAAGATGACAGTTAAAACTATGGCTTAAGTAGGATATGGCAGTGAATAAGATATGAGTAAAAGTTTCTACAGTACTTTGAGAACTGGTGAGAAATATGAGCATGAGATGGCACGGGCCTGCACTAAAGCAGTGGAAGCAGGCCCATGGCCAAGCCCAACAATGAAGACTCCTTCAAAAGCAAGGGCAGCAAGATCTGATTATAAAGAGATCAAAGCAAATTCTCAGGTTTCTATATTGGTGGGAGGATACCAACTCAAGACAGGATAAATAGGAGAATGATCCAGCTGTTTGAAGAGAAAATTTTAATATCCATTAGAGACTAAATGAGTGACATTTTATAGAATATTAAGGGGTGAGGTCCAGGAAACAATTAATAAGTTAATCTCAGAGGAGACTTCCGGTTAGACACACAATGATTTTATAGATGAGTACACACAAACTGACAACAGGACAAGATCAAATTTTATGCAAAGTACACACAAGTGAGAAGAGCAGTAGGTAAACGAAGAGAACTCAGAACTAGTAAGGGCAAATTTGCTTTTGTTATGTAATTATTATTGTTCTGTGATGCTGGTAATCAAGGACAGGATGGATTCAATGCATGCAAGACCAGATCCCATCCAATGAGTCATTTTCCCAGTCAAAAACCAGGCTGAGAGTAGTGAATTTATACTAGAGCTGGAGCAATTTTTTAGTGCATATTAGCTAGAACTTAAAAGAGAACTATAGCAGCTGGAGAGATAGCACAGTTGTAGAACTGTTTTCAATGGAATATTTAGGATTTCCTACATTTAAAATGAAGTCATCAGCAACCCAGAAATTTTGGCTTCTTCCTTTCTGATTTTCTTCTCCTTTACCTCTTTACCTTTTCTTATCTAATTATTTTGGTTAGGATCTGCAGTATTAGTTGAACAAGAGAAGTTAAGTGAGCACCCTTGAGCTGTTCCTGATTATTGACATGATGTTTTAGAGCCCTAATCAAGAAAACTAGCAGCAGTAACCTCCAGAATTGCAAAAGAATATACTCCTATTTTTTCAGTCTCCAGTTTCTGATGTTTTGTTACAGTAGCCCAAGGAAATTAGTACAACAGTTGATAAGGTCATCAGAGTCCTCATTATTATGAAGTGCAC
The DNA here is from genome assembly GCA_004027635.1 of Crocidura indochinensis. Lineage (NCBI taxonomy): Eukaryota > Metazoa > Chordata > Mammalia > Eulipotyphla > Soricidae > Crocidura > Crocidura indochinensis. Next base: position 53,547 of record PVKC010000679.1, read on the forward strand.
TGCTTTTTCTTGATTATAAAACAAGATTAAATTTTTCCATAATATTATAAAAACACTATAAAATAATTAGAAACAACATAATCTCTTATTAGTAGAGAATCACTGCAAAAAAATTACTGAATACACACACACATATGTTTGCTATTAGATACTAAATAAATCCTTTAACCCCAACGCGCCTTTGCCTCTACTAATATTCTTATTTCAGTGATGTTGCACGTGTAACTGGTGCTCACCAGGGCTCACATGTTGGGTTGCAGTGCTCACAAGACGATCATGGCTTCATTTCCCACTGCAGGTTGCACTCTTTTAGCTATAGGTCACCGGGCTGAAATGCTTTATCACACTGTGGTAGCAGGTAGCAGTGCTTGGGACAGGGGAAGTCCACACACTGTGGGTGTAGTGCTCATATATGGGTTTGCCAAAGGGTTCATGGTCTTGACGCTTGTATAATTTCCTAGCTGCAGTGCTTGTACACACTTGGTTCCTAGCCACACTGAACCGGTTGTACTCCCACGCGCTCTCAGACAGATGTCATGATTGAGCTTAGGCATCTAAATAAGGGGTTGGAGAGACAGCACAGTGGTAGGGTGTTTGCCTTGCACGAAACCAATCCAAGACAAATGGTGGTTCGAATCCCGGCATGACAGGAGCCGCTTCTGACCAGAGCCAGGAGTGACCCTTGAGCACTGCCAACTGTGACCCAAAAACAAAAACAAGGAATCTAAATAAGAGAGACAATTAGGCACTATGCTATCTATAGCGCAATCAAATAATTTATATTTAATTATAAAGATACAATTGTGGGGTTTTTGGGTTTTGTTGGTGGTACCAGGGATTGAATCATGCACTCTGTCTCTGACATATGCCTCTTACATACACTCTAACATGGTATATATAAATTTTTCTGGGAGGGACACACCCAGCAACACACAGGAGTTTTTCCTGGATGTGTGCTCAGGTGTAATCCCTGGGGTGCCAAGGATTTAAGTACCCTAGCACCAGGGATTCAAATGGGTATTGGGCAATGTACAAGACAAGTTTCTTAACCCCTGTATCTTCCCTCTGGCTCATTTTTTTTTTTTTGGCCACATACCGTGACGCTCCTGGCTTGGGGAACCATATGGGATGCTGTGGGGATCGAACCGTAGTCTATCCTAGGCTAGCACCAGCAAGGCAGGCACATTACCGCTTGCGTCACCATACTGGTCTCTCACTATACATTCTTAATATCGTACTGACCCTGTATCACACTACAACACTGAAACATGGTTTTTGGGCACACCTGGCAGCGCTCAGGGGTTACTCCTGGCTCTATGCTCAGAAATCGCTCCTAGCAGGCTCAGGGGACCATATGGGATTCAGGAATTCAAACCACCAACCTTTTGCATAAAAGGCAAATGCCTACCTCCATGCTATCTCTCTGATCCCTAAAATATCTTTTTCAATAATAAGCAATATAACTACTCATATTCACAATGATGAATTTTCAATAAAACACTGTTCATCTTACTATCAAATTATTTAAAGTTTCTTTTTAAATAATTAGATGACAAGCAAAATAAATATAATCTGAAGCCATATAAATGTTTTTCCTTATAAAAGTATAACAGAACTAGAATTTATTTATTTATTTATTTATTTATTTATTTTTGTTTTGGGGTCACACCCGGCAGTGCTCAGGGGTCACTCCTGGCTCCATGCTCAGAAATTGCTCCTGGCAGGCACAGGGGACCATATGGGGCACCAGGATTCAAACCGATGACCTTTTGTATGAAAGGCAAACGCCTTACCTCCAAGCTATCTCCCGGGCCCCTAGAATTTATTTTTATATAGAATTATTTTTAGAGACTATGGCTAAAAAAACGACAAAGAACATATAGAAAACTATATGAAAACTATAGAAAGTTACAGTCAATCTATGCATGCTAGAACTGCAGAAGACTATATTTGAAGGTATATAAAACAAAGAAGTTAAAACAAATAAGAAAATGCTGGAGCACTATAGACAAAAATGGCAAACAGTAGGTAATTATTTGCTATGTATTTGCATGTGTGTGTATGTGTGTTTGTGTATGTCCAATAAATATCTATTCTTATTTCTGTGGCTTTACTTACTATCTAGTTTCTACTGGCAATTAACTAGAAATGACAAGAATGAATTTGAATATAGAGCCGTCTACTTTAAGGTACAATATCCAGATTATAATTATGCCATAGCAGATAAAATCCATTTTGCCATGACAGGGCCCAAACTCAACTTTTACTTTGCCTATATCTATTGCTGTCTTAGCTAAGGGCCACTTCATTTTTCCAGTTGTCTAAGACAAGTATCTTGGTATCGCCTTTACTTCCTCTTTCTCATATCTATCTCAGTTAGAATATCATTTCCTTCTCACTTCTTTCACTTGTACTATTATGGTCACTAGCAAATCTTGCCTGGATTGTCAGTCTCCTGTCTTCTGCTCTGACTCACTACCATCTATCTATCCTCAAACAAAACAGTCTTCTAAATCTTCTCATTGGTTTAATGATTACTGTAAGTCACTCCCTGTGTTCAAATAAATCTTTTTTTTTGGGGGGGGGGGGTTCAGCCACACCCGGCAGTGCTCAAGGATTACTCCTGGCTGTCTGCTCAGAAATAGCTCCTGGCAGGACAAATGGGACACCTGAATTTGAACCAACCACCTTTGGCAAACGCCACTGTGCTATCTCTCCGGGCTCTCAAATGAATCTTGATCTCAAACATGGCTCCAATGATTTACAATGAATCTTTTCTAAATGTATATATTAAAAGCCAGTATTTTTATTTAAGTATGATAATAATATCCAGAAACAACAGAAATAAGGGCCAGGAATACCAGTCCATGGTAGGAAGCTTGTCACAAAGAGTAATGAGTACAGTTAGAGTAGAGAAGAGTCTATTATGACAATGAAAGTTGGAACTGATCACTCTTGACAAGAACTGGGTACTGAAAGTGACATGCATAGATGACACCCCTTCATTAATAACAGTACAAACTAGGGTGTAAAAAAGGGGAGGGAGGGGAGAGAGAGGAGAAAAGAGAGAGGAGGGAGGAAGGAGGGTAAGATGTAGAGAGAGAGGGGGAGGGAGAGAGAGAGAGAAAGACAGAGAGAGAGAGAGAGAGAAGTAAAATGTCTGCCCAGAGACAGGGTGTGTGTGTGTGAGAGAAACTGGGATTGGGACATAAGTGGCAGGAAAAGTGTACTGGTGAAAGATAGTGAAAATTCTATGCCATAAACTCGGTCGTGAACAATTTTGTAACCATGGCACTTAAATATAGTATAAAAGAAAATATTCTAAATTAAGGAGAAAATAAAAAAAAAAGGCAGTCTTTGTAACAGACCCCAAGAGCCAATACTAAAAGGAAAAGGATGAGCATTTCCTTCTGTACTCCCATCTCATGTTTGCTATAAAATGTATGCTTTTCCATGTCAAGCAATTAACCTGTCCTCAGCAGAAAATGTTAGAGTTAAATTCTACAATTTAACCTAATTTGACTCTATCCACCTTAAGTATCAGCAGTCCTATAACCTGAGGACTCAGTCCCACAAAATTGACATTGTCCCTCTAGAGATCAACCTAAGCCACAAGTTGTCACATCAACCATCCATAAATTAAGAGTTCCTATGACCTCCTCTTCAGATAGCATGGCTTACAGAACTCAAGAAAAAGTGTATTTCTGGTTATAATACAAAGAACAACTCAGGCACAATGATACAGAAGCACATGATCAACCTCCCAGCACATGTTATCCAACTTCTCCCTGCCTACAATGTTTTCTAACCCAAAATTTCTCGAAATCCCTTCAGCTAGATTTTTGTCCTTAGATGAGTAAAGTTGATTAAGGCATTGTCCATTAGTGATTAACTAAACCTCTACAGAGGTAGGTGGTGTTAGGAGTAGGGTACAATGTTATTGAAAGTTCCTATCTCTAATTGAGCTAGTTGCTCAGAAGGCCCACAGTTCCAAAAACCAATTTACAAGGTGGGGTAAAAGATGGTATGACATGTCGGGTGCTTATTTTGTACATGGCCGGCCTGGGATCTATTTCTGCACCCCAAATGGTCCCTCAGCCCTGCCATGAATAATGCCTGAGTGAAAAGCTAGAGTAAGCCCTCTATACAGCCGGGTATGAACCAAAGACAGAAACAGAAGTTGATTAGTTCATCACCTATAATCAATACATACATTTAAAAGTTCATAGGATTACAAGAATCATACTATACATAAAATACCTTTCAAATGTTCAAAACCACAGCAAGCTTTCAATATATGTAAGCTGATTACAAGAGTAATTCTTTGATGTGGATTTTTAACTTTAGTTTTTAATAATATAAATATCTGAATAAAAGGTAAAAGCCTCAAGCCTGCTTTGATCACAAGCAGGTAGTCTATAAATGTAATGTTGCTTTTTAACCCATTTCCTTAAACTAATGTTGGCTATTTATAGCTTTAACCTAAATGAATCATATAAATTATACAATATATCAATTTCTTTTTTTCATGTTTTTTGGGTGTTGGGCCACAACCAGGTACTGCTTGGGGGGATTATAATGTGATGGGGATTACATCCAAGCTTCTAGCATATAAGACATGTGCTCTAGCCCTTCCTGTTATCTCACTAGATCTCAAGTATAAATCACTCAATTTCAAATCTATCAATAGGTCATTTTCACTAAAGAGAAACAATTGCATTTAGGGAGTAATCAATTTCACTTTAAGAGAACAGAAGAAAAATTCCAATTTACAAAACACACACACAAAACATTTACAAGTGACTGCTTTACAAGTAAATAACCTGAATAGAATTTTTACAATTCTATTTGAACTCTATTTACAATAGAATAACCCGAAACATCCACTTAAAATCATTAGGAGTATAAGAGACATTAACTGAAGATGTTGGTGGCAACACCTCTGAAACAAAGACAGAGCAAGCGTGCAGCCTGAGTCTGCTGCCCCATCCTGGCCCCATCATCTGGATTCCCACAGCCACAGAAAAGTGGGTGAGCAGCTGAATGTGCTACTCCCGGATCATCACAACAAGGTGGGAAGGGAGAGGAAGCAATCTTAAAATAAGGTTAACAACAGAGAAGATTTAATCAACAAAATTTCAATATACAACTTTGTAGACAACTAACTTCAAACTGTCTTACAAGCAACTAACTCCCAGAATAACCAGATACACCCACACCCAGACCGCCGAGTCAAACTAACTCAGGTCCCTCCTGATGACCTTGCTTGCTGTACAGGCCATCACATAGCAGGGTGCCTAAACCCTCCCTGCCTGTATGACTGTTCCTCCTGCTGACTGTCCGGCATCTCCTTAGACTTTTTCGGTGCAGCCCACAAAGCAGCCTGAGCCACAAAGCATTAATTTTAAGAAAGGGGTGCACAGGGGTTAGAGGAAATGGCTCAAAGGGCTGGAGCACATGCTTAGCACATGAGACTTGAGGGTCTCAAGTGGGATGCCAGCTCTGCATGGTATTCTTAGCGCACCAAGCCTGAAGCAGCCCTCAAACACTGCTCACCCCTGCCCAAAAGAAAGGGATACATAGAGCAAAGTGGAAGCAATCAACTGTCCTAGATCAGAAGGCGTTTCATAGGTCGTGATATGGATGACCCAGAGACTAGGAAGAGAGCTGACGCAGCATCTAGGGGAAAAAAAAAAAAAAAAACGAGGGCAAAAGATAAGACTTAGATATCTAGAAACGCTACATCACTAGGTGAGGACTAAGAATAGTTTAAGATGAAACTTAGAAAGGACAAACTCATTTCCTAGCACTGCCTCACTAAATATTTAATCTCTAGAATCTGCCATACAATAAATGCTTCTGGGGCCAGGAGATGGCTTACTCCTGGCTCTGTGCAAAGAGACCACACTGGCAGTGCTCTAGGACTGTATTGTTGTGGAATCAAACTGGGATTGGCAGCATGCAAAACAAATACCTTAACCCATGTACAATCTTTCCAGCAGCCTAATATTTTATTTTTATGATTAAGAGAGCAACTTTCACAAGTTATTCATGCAAAATACATTCTCAACTAGTTCAGTGATAGCTTTTTTATTTCTTCAGTGATACCTTTTTTTGTGTGTGTGTCAGGTACTCTGCTGGTGACCTAAGGATTCCTCAAAATAAAGTCTGAAAACTCATACAAGTCAGACTTAGAAAAAAATAAACAAAGCAACTTTAAGACCACCCGCTGTACTGAAATTCAATCATAAACACTGATCCTCGTTCTAATCATGGACCCCTAGCTTGGAGCGTCTAAGGAAGGTTAGAGAAAAGAATGAAAGGCTGAAGCATATTCAGGATCCTCAAGTTCAATCCCCAGCACTGCATGCCCAGATTCATTTTATGAAGGATACATTATTTATTATAGTATGTAAATATGGGCTATTAAATGGAACATTCAAATGGATATTTTACAGGCAATATTACAGCATGGAATACATAATATTATAGGGAGCTTTTATATGAAATTTAAGTAACCTCTATGATATCTTTTTTATAGGGGGTGAAGGGCATCCCTGACTGTGTTCAGATACAATTTCTAAAGATGCTCGAGACAATTTGTGGTGCAAAGGATCAAACTAGGGTCAGCCACCTACACTATCTCTCTTGACCCGTTGGAAGATTTTATCTGTGGTAAAACAGGCTGCAATCATTTCTTACTTCATCATGTGCATATTCTATAATGCAAAATAATTTAAGTCATTTCACCACTACAAAATAATACACTAATGCCACATAAATATATATATACATATACTAATTTCTAGGTAGCTCTCCAAAGATGACATGAATTTGCATACTTTCTCACTGAGCCATGAGCTTGAAGCAAGTGTAGATTGGATGGCAATATTTTGGGCTTGAATATATCTAGCGTATTTACATTCCAAATACTTCTACACGCAATATAAAGACTATATTTATGAGGCTGGAGAAATAGTACAGTGGGAAGGGTTCAATCCTCAGTACCATTATAGTCCCTAAAGCCTACCAGGAGTGATCCCTGAGAGCAGAGAAAGAGTAATTTCTGAATATCACCGGGAAAAGGCCAAAAACCAAAATTATCTTTCTAGGAGTTGTCTTTCAAGTCTATAACTGAGAAACACCTTAACACTATCAAATAAGAAGACCTGCTAAGTATTTTAGTAACGAAATGTCTTCACAGGATAGCTTCATCTACCACTTAAGAGTCATATTTTTGGGTAATTGTAGGGCAAAGCAACAGTCTTCTTTCACATGGCAACTGTGTCCTTAAACAGTTCAGGAGGAAAACTAACTCTGATTTCAGCTTTTTAAAAGAGCATTAAAAACACTGGGGCTGGAGCGGTGGCACAAGCGGTAGGGGGTTTGCCTTGCATGCGCTAACCTAGGATGGACCCCACGGTTCAATCCCCTAGGGTCCCATATGGTCCCCCCCAGCCAAGAGCGATTTCTGTGGGCATAGCCAGGAGTAACCCCTGAGCATTGCCAGGTATGGACCCCCTCAAAAAAAAAATGAAAAGCAAAAAAAGAAAAAAAAGAAATAAATTAAACACTGGGTCAGGTGCACAGCTCAGCAGTAGGTTTGGTATCCCCCTCCCCTCCAAAGTGTACAGTACTGGGTGGGGGGCATGCCTTGGGCAGGGCTGCAGATTAGTAAGTGAACCTTGTGCTTGCATATGCAAGTCTGGGTTTGCAATCTCTGTCTTTCTCTGTCTTCTCTCTGTTTCTCTCTCT